>VYZT01025039.1:81581-109484 GCA_013400735.1 Pomatostomus ruficeps
GGGGAGAAGCTAGTCCAATTTAATTTAATTTCCTACCGTAGCAGAGAGAGGATCCATCCCTTACTCTCTTCCTCCATTGCCAGCAGTGCAGAGGTTTCACTGAACTACACCGTCCTTTAAAATGTGGCTGGTTTAGAGGGAGAAGAAAATGGTGGAGTTTGCCAATTACGGTTTTGTAGTATGTTTGATAGTATGATGATAATCCTGTTTGTAAAAGTATTTAAGTACTTGCCTAATTTTAAGCAGCTGAATAGTGCTATTTTTTTTTAAGATTATCACATGCTTAAAATTAATACATTATTTTTTAGGTATGTATGGGTTTGGAGATTTACATACACACACATTCTGCTCATCGATGTCAAGTCTTTTGAAAGAATTTATGTTTCTGGTTTTGTCCCCCAGGTGGACACCCATGGAAACATTCTGCTAACATCGCTTGAAATTCACAATGAGGTGGCAAGCAATGAGGTCACCACCAGTGTTACGGAAGCCCGAAATTCAACTATATCCTTTGACAACTCAGGAATCCAGTACAGAAAACAAAGCTCACATCGTGAAAGCCTTGGAAGGCGCTCATCAGAAAGAACAGGCACCCATAGCAGGAGGGGCCATTTACGAAGAAGGTCTTCACAACTGAAAATAAAAATCCCCGATCTAACGGATGTGAATGCCATCGACAGATGGTCAAGAATGGTGTTTCCATTCACATTTTCTCTTTTCAACTTAATTTACTGGCTCTACTATGTTAACTGAGTGACTGAGTTTTTTTAAAGGACTTCAGTTATAATGAGTGAAGTACTACTTGCCTGCAGAGTTTATATNACTCATGTATGTGTGAATACATGTAGAAAAGAACTGTGTGTACTTTAAAGCACATACTGCAAAGCAAAAGTATATGTATGCACACACACATGAACACATTCATTCTGAGGTTATGGACACTTTAACATAGAATGCACTTCAGAGGAACTTTTTAAATTGAAAGGCAGGTGTCGTCAAAGCAGCAAGCCTTGAGAAAGTAAGTGTTGTATATTATCACTACAAAACTTTGATTGTCAGAAATTTTTGAACAGCTGTAATCATGTATAAAGTCAGTATTTAGTAACATCCTTTGTAAATGCTGCCATACACACTAATCATAAAGCAGTAGAGTTACACTGATAGGTTTAGAATAAGTTATTTATATTGCAGATCCATCAACTATGATTTCATCAAGCCAAATTTATTTTTCTTTGCTAAAATTTCTTGGATTTATATATGTCATAATACATCTTTTCCCTGATTGGGCATTGTTTTTAATGATCTCCTGCTTTCTCTTCTGCAGTAAGCAAGCTGATCATGAGAGTGTTGTAGGTCTTTGGAGACCTATACAGGTTTATAGTATTTCAAACAAACATTTTAAGTGTCCATCAACAGTGAAATGAATCTTTTGTAAGTACTGTAAATGTACAGCACATTTTCCTTCCCTTGGACTGGTTCCAGCTGCCATGTCATTTTGAAAGAGATCAGCACATTTTTAGTATAATTTAGCTGAGAATTCAACTACTGTCAATGTGTTCTACATCTGCTGTAGATTTAAAGATTGTTATTCCAGTGAAAGCATAGAAGATGTCTCAGGTTATTTGTTACATTGACATGAAATCACCTAGCTGTAGCCTTTTTTAAACATGCATTCATATTATTTAACATTGTTATAACATTGTATGTTAATGTAAAATATATTTGCATAATATGCATATAAGTATATTTTCTCAATATTTTTCTTCCCTGTGCTTGCTATTGTGATCGCATGTTATGTCATATTTTTGTTTCTGTGATGTTATAACTTTTTATTCTCTAGAGTTGAGCAAATAGAGCACTTCCAATACTTTGATTCAGTAATGGAGCATTTTCATATTTTATTTATTTACTGGAAGTATATATGCCTACACTTACCAAGGTAGTGTGCTGCCATCACAGATCACAAGAGTATGTTTTGTTTCAGCATTAATTGTGTTCTAACATACCCTTCATGCAAATGTGAGCATTTTGATTTTCATCCCAGTTCGTTCCCTCACTGGGATTCCAACTTTTTTCAGTCTAGTAGATTGTAGTCATCAAGGTATGCCAATTTCAAATCTGTAAACTTAATTTGTTATTTATCAGAACTAAATCTTTCTAAAGAAAAGAAGATATATTTTTTGTAAACAGTGTTTCTATCATGTACATTCTTAAATAACAACAAATACAGTAGCATAAATAGATCTAAAAAAACAGAATTCAGGCTTAGCCCTGACAGTTCTCTGCATGTGAAATTCCTCTGGACATCGATGGGATTTTTTGACAGATAGAGAGCTTTGGATGCTAGTTGGAGACTTCTGTGGGCAAAAATATGTATGGATATGCATCTAGCAAAACCACCAAATAGGAATGAAAGGAAGAGGCTGCCTTGGCTCTGTAATGATGGCCCCCTGTTCTCACTAGTACTCAATTTGCCTGTGAGGAGAGCACTGGCACTTGGGTTGTGCCGCGTATGGCCCATTACTGTTCCCACCCCTGTTTGCAGCTCAGCTGTGAAACTTTGCTCTGGACTGAAATTCCAACAAAGACGAGCCTAGGTTGCAGATGTGTTTGGGTTCCGTTGTCCGGGCAGCTCCTTGAGCACGAATAGGCTCGGCACGGTTGCCTTGCGGCATCGCTGCAGTGCAATCCCCAGCTGGGAATGTTCACCAGAACCCCAGCTGCTGGCTGGGCAACATCAGCGCTGCAGTCCTGCTGCATCCTTGGCAGTGGTGCAAAGTGGCTGGAACTGCAGTTTTTAAGCAGTATCTGCAGGCAACTACACAGCATGAAGAGCCTCAGAGGAACCCATATAGCTGGAGCAGAAAAACTTGGTGTTTAAAAGCCCCTCAGTATTAAGTCCCATTGGTAAAGCACCATGTATTGCGAGCTCTCTAATCTCTTCAAACTGTGAAGGATTATAGAGCACATTGTCACCTTTGTAATCAAAGTAACTAACAATTAACAACCTCCCAAAGTACACATTAGATAGAATTGTTGAAAACCTCTCTCAAGTTTGAGCTTAATAGCAAAATGTGTTTAAACAAAACCATCTGATTTTAATAAAAATTATAAATGGTGGGCTTTGCTTTAGAAAAATTTCCCTACTGAAATGGTCTCCAAGCAAGTGTTCCTGTAAGTGCCCTAAAGAACTACCTTAAAGAGTGGGATTTGAGAGTGGTCCTGTCCTCATGATTTAATCACAGCACTCTCTTTTCCTCAAGCCCCACCTCCTAGAAATCATGTGATCAGGCGGAAACCTTCACTAAGAAGTGACTTTTTAGTTTTGATAGAAATGCATACTCCAAATCCCACTGAAATCAGTTCTTCAGTGGCTTCAATCAGAATTTCCAAGAAGGTAGAAAATTACTCTCTGTACAGAGCAAAGAGGCAATGCGGATTTTTCAGAGCCCTGCCTGTGTAAGAGGACTGAGTCTCTGAGGTCTCTCTCCCTCTCTTACCCTTTGCACAACTGGAGGACAGCATGTTACTGCAGCCCCTTTCAGGGAACTGAGGGAACTGTACTCCCCATCTTGCCTGTCACTGCAAAAAGTAGGCAGTTGCATGTTTCAGCTTTTTCACAAGATTTCACATTCATTGGTCTAGTCACAAACAGCTTTAGCCTTGAACAGATCCAGGTCTTGGTTTGACTCTAAAAAAGCCAGAAAAATCTCACTTAAGGTTAGCACTTCATCTTACACACACATTTTTTGTGCCTTTTTTTGCCAATTCCTTTCCTACAGTCCCAGCATGACTTCTTACACACAGAAACACACACATACAACCATGTGTTAAGAACAGTGTTTGCCTTGACCTCCCATTTTCTGGCTCTGGTCCTTGTGCACTAGCTGCAGTATATTATTTTAACCATAGATGGCTTTAAGACTAAAAATGGTAATTTCAATTAAATCACATGAGAGTAATGTATTTCATAGCTAATTAACTCCTTTGTAACTCAACACTACTATAAATAACATTTATGCATAATTTGTTTGTAAAAGGCATTTAAAAAAAAAGAAAACTGGAATTATCTTATGTTATAGTCCAAAGGGTCAATAAACAGCAGAAATAGTATGGTGGTTTAACTCTAGGTTGATTTCATCCCATTGTAAAGATAAACTAAAACTCAGTCCTTTTTGCTTAAGACACATCTATGTATTTTTGGTATTCTTCAGCAGTGAAAAAACAAAAGAATAGTAAAATGGAATGATGAAGAGATGCTTTACGAAAATATTGATGAATGAATATTAATTTATTAAAAAGGATTTAAAAATTAATTGCCTTTTTTTTTCTGGGGATGGAGGGAGCATGATGACTTTAGGTAAGTGTAATCTTAAATATCATGTAATGATTAGTCTTACACATTTTATGGAAAAAGAATATGAAAGCATTTTCTAATCAACACACAAACAGCAGAAGAGATTCTTAAGCATTAAACAACCATATTTTTTAGCGTTTTATATAGTAGATCAAGGAAGAGGGAGAAACTACATCCACTGACTTAGCAAGATTCTTAATAGCAAACCAATCTGTCTTCAAGCTACAGCATTGCCATTTAAGGGCAAAACCTTTGTTCTGTGTTTTATATGAAAAAGTCCTTTTATGGCCTGCTTCTGCCCAGGACGCGGGAGAGTTTTTGAATATCAAAACAAGTGATTTTTATTTGTTTCAGTAATCAAGTACTGTGTTCATTAAACTTTTTATTGTTAAATATTAAGAAGTTATTTTAGAGGAGTCAGGATACAGAGAATTTTGCAAAAGGGGGTTTTGAAGACACCTTGCCATTAGTGCTACAACCCCTTCCCCCAAAACAAAAAAATAACTTGAAAATTTGGAAAGCAGGAACAAGCTGTCATATGCGTGCTTAAATCTCATAGTAGCTAATGGTATGTGTCACAATTTTTAGAAGTAGGTAAAATATTCAGCACCATAGTTGTAATGGCCTTTTAAATCAGTAGAAAGGCTCCCTCTTATTTCAGCACGTTTCTGCTCACTTTCAGCAATGCTTCCCAGCTTGTAAGTAACATCTATGATATACTTTTTCTAGTCCAGCCTGCATTGTGGAGTAGGAAAGATTAACCATGTAGCAAGCTTGGTTTTGTGATTAGGAATATTTGCTAAGAGATGCATTTCTTTGTGTATTTTGGAGATGATGTGTGGATAAATGTTATTTAATTGCTTAAGTACTACTCATTAAATCAAAAAAGTTCAGGTTCAAGTAGAAAGGATGGGTTCTTTCCTCCAAATAGTTACAGTCCTGTTAGTATCAAGACTGTTTCCACAGATGTTGGTTTTGTAGTCACAACTGTCACAGGAAGTGCCACCTGCTAAAAGAGATACAGCAGTAGCTGGAAACTGAACTAAAAACAGTGGCAATCCCAAGGCTTCTCTGAACTGGTTTTGAACAAAGAAGCTCTCATAAGTGCCTTCAGGCTCCTCCAAATACAGGGTCTGAGCTTTACAAAAATTATTTCAGATTTTGGGTGTTTAAATTATGTGGTTCTTACAGCTTGTGAGAGCTGACTTGTGGACTCTTGATGCAGACGTTCAGAAAATCAAACCCTTTGACAGTTTACCCAAAATACAGCATCACTTGTTGTACTTGAAAACTAAAACCCAGTGGAGAAGATATGGAAAAGTACAAAAAGAAAAAACAGCTGCCCCTAAAATCAGCCAGTTTGAATCGCTGTTTAAGGGAACTTAAAGTAATGCTTAAGCAAGCACAATATTTGTTTGGACAACATCCCTTATGTTTGCAACATTCAATGTGGTATGTCTTTGTCCCAGCACTGCAGCCTAATTTAGGTTAGCATTCTTCTCCCCTGGTAACAAGGGAAAACCCAGAAAGTGGCCACTGGGCTGGCATACCTCCAGCAAGGCAAAGGGAGAGCCCCTCTGTGGGTTTTCCCTTCACTCAGCTCTCCAGAACGACACTTATCCCAGCTCTGAATCCCTCCTTGGAGGCACTGATCTCTCTCCTTTAACTCCAGAGGGAGCCTTAGGCTAACTTTGAATTATCCCCCAGCCTACCACCAGCAGTTGGGTTGTTTCAGCTGTTACTGCTCCTGCTGCAAAAACCTGGAGATAAAGTAGCTGTTACCCCAGCTATTAGCAGGTACACTGGCAAACAGCATGGGGACGCGGGGCTATGATACATCATGGTAATGGTTTACATTATTCATTCTCGTATTTAAATATATTTCAGGTTATGTTCTAGCCTTCAAGGGTTAGCACACTTGTCTGCAGATGCTGGTGCTTTTTATATTAATGTACTTGGGACAGAGCATGGGGAGTTTTTCTAAACCTTTTAAATCTGCCCAGCAGTACTCTCCTGGGCATTCCCTCCATCCCTCATCCACATAACAGGTCCGAGTTTGCATTACCTCTGCGCTAGGTTAACCACCCACCTACCAAGAGCCCAAACCTGCGGGTGTGTGTTGCCAAGTGCTGACTTGCTCAGCTGTACCATTAGATCTTCTGCTTGTTAGAAAGTCTCTCACAGATCAGATGCTATAATTAGTCTAAACAACAAGCTGCTGCTTCACACCTCCTCCTAAAATGCCAGCACTGCCACTAGGGACCCTGTTTACCCGTCCTTTGAAAACTACTAGAAAAAGAGGAATTTGCAGGCTGTCAGACAATTAAGAACCTCTCTCCGTTCACCCAGGCTCAAATTTTGCTTCAGGTTATACATTTAATCTACAGGGACAGAAGTAATTTGGTACAAAATTTCCTGCCCGGGGATGCTTTTAAGAGTTTGCAGTCCAAACCACAAGTAATGTAGGTAAATGCTGAAGTATTTAAAATTTCTAGCAACAGCCTTTACATCTTTTTTCCTTTGGAGATATTTAATGTGAAAGGCACAAACAACTGCAGGAACAGGAACCAGCACACAGTAAATCCATCCCTATGCCAGCTGGCAGAGAGCTAGGCTGGAGTCAGGCACATGTGCTCCTTTTGCTTTCAAAGGTCTTTCTTCTTGGCTGAGCAGCTGCAGAGTTTTGATGGAAATTCCAGCTCAGCTGAGAATGATCCCGGACCACGACCCAGAGCACTCCTTGGGTAAGTGCCCTAGGCATCTGCCTCTGATGTAAAGAGCTGACAAAAGCACTACATTCAACTGCATCTTAGATGGAAGGGAGTCTCCTGTCATGAAAAGGCTTTGGGTGCCTTTGTCTCTGTGAGTGCCTTCTAGGCATGGATTCTCCTTACACTCTGTATTTCTTGCCACTGCTCTGGGACAGTTGCACACTGGACGTGCTGCTTTGCCCTGAAGAGCTGTACAATTCTCCTGCCACAGCAGAGGACACATGGACTGAATTCACTCCATCTCACATGGCACATTTATCTGAGGTATCCAGTTAATCCTTCCATTATTGTAGACCCTCTTTTTAACAAATGAAAACACATACTATCATCCTGACCACTATTTAAAGCACACATTTGGAGTCCCAAGCCGGCATCTTTAACTTCATTTCTTCGACTAGCTGCAAAACCATCTCCAAAGAATGATTTGAGCAGAGGAAACTTGTGCACAGAAGTGCTGTTGCATGCTGCTCTGCAGCTGGAGTTGCTGTGCTTGAATTTTGTGGGTAATAAGGGAGCATGACAGAGAAGTAATGCCAGAGGAAAGAAAAGAATTCCTACACTTGTCTGTATTTATAATGTTTTGGACGAACATTTTCCGTGCAGATGACAGAAGATATCCTGTGATGTGAGTGATCCCATATCATGACCAACAGTGTCCCACTCACCTCCCTTTGATATCAGTGAGAGCTGAGTGTGGTTTTATAGCTTTGACTGAAAGCTCAGCACCACATTGGCTATTGGAAAAAAACTTCTGATTGTCTAGGGATTGAAAAACCATTACATGACTTCATTTGTAAATGGGAACAGTTTTCCCATGAACTTAACAGTCCTGACTCTGCCTTATTCTAAGCTGGAAGCTACTGCATCATTATTAATTTTTGAATTACCATTTCATTTTCCATTTTTTATTGTGAAGCACAGAGGGTTTTTGTTGGTTTCTCTAAAAATACAATGCCCATTTGCAGCAGGAAAGTAATTAATTGGTGTTATAAATGCATATCCAACTGCACATAGTGCAAGATATTAGAAGTGAAGCATTCTAAAGGATACCCATTACCTGCAACTACTGCTTGGGCGTAATTTAAAATACTGCTGACAGTTCTATTGGAAGAATATGCTTAGTTGATAACAACACTGATTAGGTATTCTATAGGGGCAGTTAATATAGCACGCTTCCATGTATCTCATTTGCGTTGACAAGGTAGTTTCTGGTGAAGCCAATGCTGAAACAATTTCCTAAGGACCTCACTGATGTTAAATTTCTTTTGATCATGATTTCTTGCAGACCTGTAACATCCTGAATGCCAATGACAGTTTTGACATTCACAAAGATGTAGGTTTAATTATCATCTTGATTACTTGAGCTGGAAAGCCAGATGCCTAAATATCATGAAAGGTCGAGTAGAACAAATCCTGATAGTCGGTATCTCTCAGTGTTAGAAATGTTGCTCGGATTGGAAGGTGACTTAGAGAATAACAACAAGTAATTCCTTTGCATAACTCTCTTCCTACACAAAGTAACAATTGTTTAACAATGTTTAAACAAGGATTTGGTCCTTAAAAAAAGGAAATTTGAGCTGAAATACCAAAGACATGTAAATCACCTCAAATAAAAGATAACAGGAGAGGTACCCAAGACACCAAGATATATAAAGATCTGATAGTTTTCCCAGGGCCCCATGGCAGGTAACACTTTATTGTTGAGAGACTCACATAAAACACAGCAAGCCACCTCTTTAATAGCAGAGAATTTGTCAATATCCGTTGCCTTTATGTGCATGATTTATAAATCTATTTTCTAAAGCAATTTGAGGGTTGTAAAATCACACCATTATTTAGTACACAGCTCCTCATGGATTCTGCTTTATCAAGTGTTAGATAAAGAGGGGAAAAAGCATCTGCTAATCACTCATTAGCTAGAATAGATTCAAGCAAATTACTGCTATTATGAGTTCTGATCCAAAGCCCATTACAGTTGAAAGAAAAGCTCTCAGAGGTTTCAACAGGCTTTTCATAGCACCTGAAATTAATATTAACCAGACTGCTTGAAAATTTACATCTTAATTGACTATATAAAGATCAAGATACAAAAATTGCCAGATTATAAGATATCTATAGGAAAGATCAAAATACAGTGGTGGACTGAAACCAGAAATTGCAATAGACAAAAGGGATAGGAATTTCTGCAATTTTAGTTTAATCAAGTACATTGTTGCTGTTGAGGTGAAAAGCAACAAGGTTGAGTTTTTGTTTGTCCATGGTTGACCACAAAACCCAGGCTTACCCCTTGGCAGCAAAATACTAAACCAAGTGAAAAAAACCCTCCAAACCACTACCAAAAATTGTTAGCAGACCACATCTGGCAGGTCAGAAAACTCTCCCCATCTGCAGAGTCCAGTTGGCATCCTACTGCAACAGATAGGTATTTTAATTATTCTGTATTAATAAAAATGTTGATATAGTATTTAAAGTATTATTGATGTTTAATCAGACATATTATGTGCTTTGTTGGAAGGGAAACCTTATTGAGACCTGACCATGCTGAACCATGTTGAAGTTACGAGATAGCTCTGATTTAGGAAGTGAGGAATTTTTGGCCAGAGACTTTCCTATGTACAAAAGTAAAAACACTGCCTGACTCTCGTGCTGCTTTTGCCATTGACACCAGTCCAGCAGTCTGAGGGTGAGTTACTACAGGTTCAAATAAGGACAGAGAAATCATGACAACCAAAAGGAAGGAGAACCTCCAAGGAGGGGCTACCCTCATGCTGCTGATAATTTAGCAATTTTGGAAGAATTTCTGTCTAATATTTAGGTGCCTCATTTGGAGTTCAATGCTGGCTGACATGTCAAAGGATTTTGAAAAGCATATTTAGTAGCTTCAGGTGTAATAAGAAAAAGTGTTGATAACTTCTGAAGCACTGTGTTCACAGATATACATCCTCTTCCATTGTAAAGTGATTGTAAAACATGAAGGTGAGACCTTCAGAGGACTGGCTGGGTGAAAATCTGACAGCCAACTGTGGAAATTCTCAGTACACTCAGTCTTGCTGATAACTGCTAGCTAACAAAAAGGCTACAGCCAATCCTCCATTCATTTCCATTTTCATTGGCTTTCCCCAAAGACCTGAACATTAGAAGCATACTGCCTTGTCAAAGCCAGGCAGTCCTGTTAGTGACTCTTTTCCATGCAGTGATCAGGCTGTGTTTTTAAATCCCAGAAATTGCCCCAGTGGCTCCAATTGAGAGGACTGTGCATAGCCTTGCTGCTGAGAAGGGCAGAAAGCTCTCCAGGCTGAAAGTATTTATGGCTGATTTTCCCCCTTTTGTTCTTTTGCCGAAATTGCCCTCTAGCTCAAACAGCCCTTCTCCATCTGGCATTTACCCTTGATATATTTCTAGAGAGATATCACATCCTTCTCAATCTTCCTTTTGCTAAGCTGAAACAAATTCAGCTATTTTAAGTCACACTGTGGTTTTTTTTCCCCCTGACCACCATCTTAGTCTTTCTCTCACCTCTTGGAGAAAAAAAAATATAATAACCCTCTTTATGGATCATAAATGACAAAATTATTATACACTGTTCCTAGTGTTTTTATTCCTCCTTATCATGTCCTCTCTCGTGTCATTTCAACACACTCCCCCAATAACAATCATCAGTCTCTTCCCCTACCCAGTCCTTAGCTCATCATTTACTTTCATTCATCTTTTGTGTCTGTAATTCACTTTTCCCTGTGGTGTCCACTTGCCTTCTGATGTAGGCAATGGGTATTTTCCAAGACGCCACGTTTCCTTCACGAGGTCTTGGGGCTCAGACCTAACACACCTCTGTTACAACATCAGCATTAATGCTGGCAGGAAGAGACTTTAAAGACTGGATTGACTATCTTGGGGTTTAAAACTGAAGTCATTGTCCATATGTGAAGTGAGATGCTCAGGACAGGGCTGTGTCAAACCTCAGCACCTACTATTGCCATCTCAGCTAAGCATAAAAAATGCTCACAAATGTCACCGTTAATGAACACTAGGGGAAACCACTGGCAATAGCAATAACCAGCCAAAATTCAGAGCAGTGCACTGCACACCTAACAGATTGCTGGTGTCTTTGGCTGCCCAGTGTGTGTTGTGCTCCATTTCCTGGGAGGATATGTACTCCTACCTCCAGGGGAGCTGATGGATGTCCATCCCTAGAAACTTTCATCTCCCCTTCATTTGAATCATGATGGAGCTGATGGGATGCCATATTGCCCTGTGTGCCAGGAAAAACCTCTCTGAGGCTCTGGGGATGCTCTACAGCTCATCCTAAAAGTCTGAGAAGATGCTCTGTAAAGGGTCATGTGCAATACCAAGAGCAATTTGTAGATTTAAATACATATCTTGTTTGGACACCAATTCTTTCGGGTTTACCATTCATACTGTATCAAGCATGAAAACAACCTTGAAGAGGCAATTATTGAGCGCTATGCTAAAATTCACTCTCATCAGAGCTGTTACTGGAGGACAAGAGGATTATTTACGTGCTTTTTTATTCACATAACAGAGTGCTTGTCACAGCTGCAGTTGTGGGCTTTTTTAAATCTAATTGCAGACTTGAAATGCAAATGACTGTAAAATTTCACAGACATATTTTAAAAATACAGTTTTTAACATACTACTTTTCATTGCTTGTGAGGAGCAATGTGTTGTTGTCTGGGGGTATTTATTTTGAAACTTCCCAGGCAGTGAAAATGCCAAGCTTACACTGTAGAGATGCATCCTTGTAGTAACAAATAAAAATGCATGTAATATTAGGGACATACTTTGCACATACTGAAGAACAAGTACATTACAGACAAACATGCTCTCTGCAATCTTAATTCTCATTACTGTGTGTTAATTAATGCAGTAAATTGCAAGTCCTTATCTACATGATTTTGTTCTGCAGTATTTATGTGCCAGGGTGGGCCAAAATTTCAACAATTGTTGGATAAAATGTCTGAATATTTGAAGCTGGTGGGGATGCTTGGATGCTCAAAAACCTCAGTGAGAAGTCTGCAAATGTAAATTTGCCCTGAGGAGCAATGGTCTGTGATGATGGGGTCAGGTATGGGTGTGCAGTTTGGACCAGGCAGCTACTTCATGGATCCTGCAGTTGTTGGCTTGGATGCAGTGATGCTGGTGTTTCCTGCCTTTCTATTTTTAAAGATCTTGGCCTTTAATATTTGTACTAGAGTGTAGCTGTGTAGTCACTAAAAAAAGCAGGATGAATCCCAGTTGTTGGAACAAATTGCTTTCACTGAGAACAAAACCAATTTGTTATTAACATAACATGCCAGTAGGAGCCTTGCCAGCGTTGACTTAGGTCTCTGGGCAATAATTCTGTGCAAATAACATTAGATTGCAGCTAAAAGCCTGAAACTGAGGAACAGAAGAGTTTCAGAGCAGGTGTGTAGCAAGCAGAAAACTGATAGAAGAGGAAGACGTAAGAAAGATCTCTAACAACACAGAAAGTTTAGGCTTCTCTGAAAAAATACCCCAAAAATTGAGCTGACATGTCAGTGTCACAATTTTTTTCTGTACATCCATAGAATCATAAAATTATACAATTATTAAGGTTGTAAAAGACTCCAAAATCATCAAGTCCAACCATTACCCTAATTCTGCCAGGTCCATCGCTAAACCTTACCCCTAAGCACCACATCTACAAGTTTTTTTAATACTTCCAGGATAATGACCACTTCCCTGGACAACTTGTTCCAATGCTTGACCACTCTTTCAGGGAAGGAACTTTTCCTAATATCTAATCTAAACCTCCCTTTACACAACTTGAGGCCATTTCCTTTTGTCCTATTGCTTGCTACTTTCAAGGAGAGGCCAACCCCCAGCTTGCTACAGGATCCTTTCAGGTGGTTATAGAGAGCGATAAAGTCTCACCTGAGCCTCCTTTTCTCCGGGCTAAACAACGCCAGCTCCCTCAGCTGCTCCTAGTAACACTTGTGCTCCAAATCCTTCACCAGTTTCACTGCCCTTCTCTGGACATGTTCAAGCACCTCGATGTCCTTCTTGATTTGACAGACCCAGAGCCAAGCACATGATTTGAGGTGTGGCCTCACCAGTGCTGAGTACAGGGGGACTGTCCTGCCCTGGTCCTGCTGGCCACACTATTGCTGATACAGGCCAGGATGCCACTGGCCTTCTTGGCCACCTGGGCACACACACTGGCTCATGTTTAAATCCTGTCACCCAGCACTCCCAGGTCCTTTCTGCTGGACATCTTCCCAGCCACTCTTCCACACGCTTGTCGCACTGCATGTTTTGTTGTGACCCCAGTGCAGGACTCTTACTTTGCCTTGTTGAACCTCACATCATTGGCCTCAGCTCATTGGTCCAGCCTGTACAGATCCCTCTGCAAAGCCTTCCTGCCCTCCAGCAGATCAACACCTACACAACGTGGTGTTATCTGTAAGGCGACTGAGGGTGCCCTCCATCCCCTCATCCAGATCTTTGACAAAGATATTAAACACGACTGGCCCCAACACTGAGCCCTGGGGAACACCACTAGTGACCAGGCACCAGATGGATGTAACTCCATTTACCAACAGTCTCCCATCCAGCCAGTTTTTTATTCAATGAAGTGTGCACCTCTCCAAGCCATCCACATCTAGTATACCTGAGGGACTAACTCATTTTCAGAGACAGCTGCTCTGCAATTTCTCCAAAAATCAATTTACTGGTATCTGTCTCAGGTTGGGATATCCAATAACAGGCACCTAAAATTGCTTGCTACCTTAGCTACAATCATCAAAGGAAAATCAGAAATCATTTGCTGACAAATGTAAACTCAAGGTGGATAAAGCTACAGTCTTGTTATTGGCAGGTTATAATGGATAACCAAAAATTTCTGTTCCTCCTGATGATGGGAGATGCAGAGACCTTTTTCAGGGGTTTTGCTCAGTAGATTCTTTAATACACATCAGTGCTTAGTCACTGGATATAGGTTATTTTAAAGATATGTTTAGGAGCCTTTAAGAAGGATTTAGCTGAAATCTGGTATCTGATATTTATACAGGCATCACATACAGGGAGGAACTCTCAAAGGGAGTTCCTGAGAAACACCTGCACTGAGCTGTCTGTAATTTTTTCAACAAATGCATGAAACAGCAGGAGCTTAACTGAAAGCAGAAAACCCGTGATTCCACACCTCTTCACAGAGTGTAGCAAATCCTTCTGAGGCAGAGCTTATGATTTGGCGTGGCTTCCTTGTAGCTCTGAGACGAGAATTTCTAGTCCCCTACATCTCTGTGCTGTGCCAGCACACAGCTTGGGTCACCACTAGTTCAGACATGTCTCCACAATGCTCCATTGCATCACATAAACTTGCCCTTCGTGTCCCTTCTGTCACCCTCTGAATGGTGCAAACGTACAGCATAATCAGTTGTATGAAGGCAGAGGTATAAATAACAATAAGTGATTAGGAGAACATTGCAATTAATCACAAGAATGCAGGCTCAATGAACTCTTGTTGTCATTTTTAATGAACAATACATTATAATTAGAGACACCCAAGGGGAATTGTAAGCACTTGCCAGTGCAGAGATGTCAACTACGAGAGTGCCTCGTCAAGAGCTTGTTCTCACTGTTTGTTAGGCTGTTTGAGATTTCTTCATGAACCATGTGCTGTGTGTCAGTGGTGGCTAGAAAACATGGAAAAAAAGAAAGTGGAAAAAGAAAGGAAGGAAATTAGATCCAAACTATTCCTTTATATTTCTTTAGAACTTTATGTTGTTACATAGGGTCTGCAAGAACTGTGAAAGTAATGTAGAAGGAATCCCTCTGCGATATGCAAATTACAGACATGTCTCATTGGAGAGATACCAAACCAAACACCAACCAGAGAAATTTATTTCCCTTTAAAATGACTAATCTAATACAGACCTACTGAAGTTTACAGCAGGGGATATCAGAATGCGCAATTCTGCACACCCAGCTTGGATGAAAAGCAATGTCTGCACAATTCATCTCTGTGTGATGGAGTCTGATACACACAACCTAAGACATTAGTTATCGCCAACTTTGATGATTCCTCGTGTGATTAATTTATGTGACCCATACACAAGATTAACAGGTTTTCCCACAGAAGTTTCCTGTTTTCATTAATTTGATAAGTCATCTATTCTGTACATCATCCATCAATGTATGGGTTTTCAGATTATTTACTCTTCTGTGAATAATTTTCCCTAATAATTCCCATGTCTGTGAACTATCTACCACATGATATTTTACTTCAGGTGTAGATTAACAATATTTTAAGATATGGAAACTTGCTGTTATTTTTCCAAATGTGATTTAAGATGGATTTAACATNTTTCTGCTGGACATCTTCCCAGCCACTCTTCCACACGCTTGTCGCACTGCATGTTTTGTTGTGACCCCAGTGCAGGACTCTTACTTTGCCTTGTTGAACCTCACATCATTGGCCTCAGCTCATTGGTCCAGCCTGTACAGATCCCTCTGCAAAGCCTTCCTGCCCTCCAGCAGATCAACACCTACACAACGTGGTGTTATCTGTAAGGCGACTGAGGGTGCCCTCCATCCCCTCATCCAGATCTTTNTAAATCCTGTCACCCAGCACTCCCAGGTCCTTTCTGCTGGACATCTTCCCAGCCACTCTTCCACACGCTTGTCGCACTGCATGTTTTGTTGTGACCCCAGTGCAGGACTCTTACTTTGCCTTGTTGAACCTCACATCATTGGCCTCAGCTCATTGGTCCAGCCTGTACAGATCCCTCTGCAAAGCCTTCCTGCCCTCCAGCAGATCAACACCTACACAACGTGGTGTTATCTGTAAGGCGACTGAGGGTGCCCTCCATCCCCTCATCCAGATCTTTGACAAAGATATTAAACACGACTGGCCCCAACACTGAGCCCTGGGGAACACCACTAGTGACCAGGCACCAGATGGATGTAACTCCATTTACCAACAGTCTCCCATCCAGCCAGTTTTTTATTCAATGAAGTGTGCACCTCTCCAAGCCATCCACATCTAGTATACCTGAGGGACTAACTCATTTTCAGAGACAGCTGCTCTGCAATTTCTCCAAAAATCAATTTACTGGTATCTGTCTCAGGTTGGGATATCCAATAACAGGCACCTAAAATTGCTTGCTACCTTAGCTACAATCATCAAAGGAAAATCAGAAATCATTTGCTGACAAATGTAAACTCAAGGTGGATAAAGCTACAGTCTTGTTATTGGCAGGTTATAATGGATAACCAAAAATTTCTGTTCCTCCTGATGATGGGAGATGCAGAGACCTTTTTCAGGGGTTTTGCTCAGTAGATTCTTTAATACACATCAGTGCTTAGTCACTGGATATAGGTTATTTTAAAGATATGTTTAGGAGCCTTTAAGAAGGATTTAGCTGAAATCTGGTATCTGATATTTATACAGGCATCACATACAGGGAGGAACTCTCAAAGGGAGTTCCTGAGAAACACCTGCACTGAGCTGTCTGTAATTTTTTCAACAAATGCATGAAACAGCAGGAGCTTAACTGAAAGCAGAAAACCCGTGATTCCACACCTCTTCACAGAGTGTAGCAAATCCTTCTGAGGCAGAGCTTATGATTTGGCGTGGCTTCCTTGTAGCTCTGAGACGAGAATTTCTAGTCCCCTACATCTCTGTGCTGTGCCAGCACACAGCTTGGGTCACCACTAGTTCAGACATGTCTCCACAATGCTCCATTGCATCACATAAACTTGCCCTTCGTGTCCCTTCTGTCACCCTCTGAATGGTGCAAACGTACAGCATAATCAGTTGTATGAAGGCAGAGGTATAAATAACAATAAGTGATTAGGAGAACATTGCAATTAATCACAAGAATGCAGGCTCAATGAACTCTTGTTGTCATTTTTAATGAACAATACATTATAATTAGAGACACCCAAGGGGAATTGTAAGCACTTGCCAGTGCAGAGATGTCAACTACGAGAGTGCCTCGTCAAGAGCTTGTTCTCACTGTTTGTTAGGCTGTTTGAGATTTCTTCATGAACCATGTGCTGTGTGTCAGTGGTGGCTAGAAAACATGGAAAAAAAGAAAGTGGAAAAAGAAAGGAAGGAAATTAGATCCAAACTATTCCTTTATATTTCTTTAGAACTTTATGTTGTTACATAGGGTCTGCAAGAACTGTGAAAGTAATGTAGAAGGAATCCCTCTGCGATATGCAAATTACAGACATGTCTCATTGGAGAGATACCAAACCAAACACCAACCAGAGAAATTTATTTCCCTTTAAAATGACTAATCTAATACAGACCTACTGAAGTTTACAGCAGGGGATATCAGAATGCGCAATTCTGCACACCCAGCTTGGATGAAAAGCAATGTCTGCACAATTCATCTCTGTGTGATGGAGTCTGATACACACAACCTAAGACATTAGTTATCGCCAACTTTGATGATTCCTCGTGTGATTAATTTATGTGACCCATACACAAGATTAACAGGTTTTCCCACAGAAGTTTCCTGTTTTCATTAATTTGATAAGTCATCTATTCTGTACATCATCCATCAATGTATGGGTTTTCAGATTATTTACTCTTCTGTGAATAATTTTCCCTAATAATTCCCATGTCTGTGAACTATCTACCACATGATATTTTACTTCAGGTGTAGATTAACAATATTTTAAGATATGGAAACTTGCTGTTATTTTTCCAAATGTGATTTAAGATGGATTTAACATATCCTTGTTCACGCACAGATTTTTCCTTTAGAGTTCCCAGATTTCTCAGGGTTCCTAGACTTGCAGAACTGTAGGAAATCTGGCACAGTCAAAATGGGTTCACAAAGGGAAAGTTCTCTTTAACTAATTTGATATCCTTCTTTGATAAGGTCACCTGTCTTGTGGAAGAAGGAGAGGCAGTGAATGTATTTTTTTCTGGATTTTAGTAAGGCTTTTGATATTTTCCTCACAGTACTTCTCTGGATGTTAATAATGTACTTTAGCTTTTGGTAAGCCCTTAAGTGGTCAGGCAGTTGGACTAAATGATCTTTGTAAGTCCCTTCCTGCAGAAACAGTGTATTCTAACAATATATGTGCTATTATGTTATATTGCTAAAGTATTTGTATACATATTTACCATATAAATAATATAAAAATATAATTGTATATCTATTATTTCATGAATTTATATATATACCTTTCTAACTTCTTATTACTAAACTCAAGATAATTAGGACAAAGTTACCAAACTTATTTCCCTAGATTCATGTGGGTTTTTTTCAAGCAATGCCTTGGATGGCATTTCTAGCAGACTTCCAATAATATTTAAAAGACATCCTGACATTTTGAAGAGCAGGGAAGCAAAGCTACCTCTGGAGTTTCTGTGAGATAGCTGGTGATTTGATTTGTTTAGTCAGGCAATATCTATAAGTCTCATACATATACACTAGTGTTCAGAGGAAGGAGAAAATTGTTGAGAGCCTGAAGTAAGAGCCTGACAGCATGCTTAAGTGCTTTTTTCCCCCTGGAGATTACAATTTGCATGAAATGTGACACAAAATACTCTAAGCTAGGAGAGAAATTCAAGAAGGCTGGAGAATAGAAAAACAACACTTTCAAGGGCCTTCCTGAATATTTATCTTCTTTGGGATGTATCTGAGATCATCCTCAGGGTCAAAGACTTCTGAGCATCTAATTCAAAAAGTTAAGCATGGTTAAGTGCTTTTTTCCTCAGAGGTTCCCCTTCTTCAATTATGTATCTGAGAAGAGCCATCAGGCATTGCCCAAAGAGTTTTGTAAGCAGATGTAAGGAATAGGAACAACATAGTCGTGAGATTTTGTTTGGGACTGAAAGACAAATAAAGATCACAGGTGCACACAGAGCTGCTTGAGAAGCATAATAGAGATGACCACCTACCATTAATCACCCTCTCTAAATTTCAAGAACTTCAGGCACGCACATTTTCAATTTTATGAACAGCACAAACTGTTTTTAAGCAGTAGGGTTACAAATCTCCTACCTTTACTTGTTGGCATCCAGAAATACTCCAACTTGTAATTAGAGAGAAAACAAATCTTAAAGAGAGCAAGGAGGAAGATGGGATGTGCTATAAAAAGAAAAGTTGGATACAAGTAGTCCTTTTGGTCACAGGCAGTCATCATGACTATCCACACAGTGTCAGGAGGCACTGCCAGGCTATATTGACCTCAAGAAAGATTTTGGAGTGGGCTTCCAATGCAGATACAGGTCATGCTAATGAAACAGAGCCAGCAGCAGGGTGACTGAATGAATAATGAAAACCAGAATTTTTTACTGAAGAAGAAAAGATGTTGCTTAAGATTGTTGCCACTATTCCACTTCGTGATAAATTTTAGCCTCCTAAAAAACTACTTTTAGACCAAAGGGAAAAGAAAACATTTCATACCTTTGAGGTTGTTGTGGTTTTAGTAGAGGAGAGGGGGCCATAAAGATGGCTCCTGTGAGAAGTTTCTGGAGTTCTTCACCATTTCCAGCAGAGCCAATCTCTGATGGCTCTGAAGATGATGGACATGTCACTGGCCATGTTTGGGCCAATTAGAAAGGTTAGTTACGCCTCTGTGATGACATATTTAAGGAAAAATCAAAACAAAATGTACACGCAGCTGCTTTTAGTTAGAAAAGGAAGAAGATGTGAAAACATGTGAAAGAAAACAACATAGAGACACCAAGGTCAGTGGAGAAAGAAAGAGAGGAAGTGCCCCAGGCTCTAGAGCTGAGATTCCCCTGCAAGCCGTGGTGAGCCCATGGTGAGGCGGGGTGCCCCCCCTGCAGTCCATGAGGTCCACGAGGGATGCAGAGCCACCCGCAGTCCGTGCGTGAGGTGCCAACATTAGAGCAAGGAGACGTCAGAAGCCACAGCAACCATAGATGCCAAGAGAAGCCGTAGCAAGTGCANAGAGGAAAAAACTCCTCTCCCTAAGCAAGGGAAGATCTTAGAAATAGACTGACCTAAACCCCCACACCCTGCCCCCCTTGCACTGTTAGTGAGAAGAAGAGAAGGGTGGAAAGTGAAAAGAAAAGTGTCTTTTAAAAGTTTAGTTTATTTCTCATATCCTCCTTCTAACTCAGGTAGTAATAAATTTTCACTTTTGCAACTTTTAAGCTGAGCCTAGTTTGTCCTTAGAGCGTTTTCTCCCAGTTCCTTATCTCAACTCATAGACCTCTGAGTTAATTCCCTCAGTTTTTTCCCCTCTCCTTCCCTCATCTGCCCAGCTGTGGCAGCAGAGAGAACGAGTGAGCAACTGCCGTGAGTGCCTGACACTTAGCCAAGATCAAAGCCATGACAGAGGTAAAATAGCATTTTTTGCGATTTCCAGTTAAGGTGTTTTTTTACTAGGGCATTGCACAGAGTTTTCCCTCTGTGTATGTCTCTTTCCCTTTTGCACACATGCATTTATATAACCTGACACTTATAAACATACCAACAAATGGAAGATCCCAACAGTACCATGGGAATGGTACAAATCTGTGCTGACCCAGCTGAAGTGAGTGTTGCTGTCGCTATTGCTGTTTTCTGTCCTCAAAGTGCTCTTCGTCTGTGGTGGCCCTTGGGAGGAAACATGCAAATGTATACAGACCATTAGGACCAAGACAAAAATGACCATATGGCTACATTTTGTAACTAGATAGTAAAATTGCTGATTCAGAAAATCACTAGCTTCCTCAGCTCCTGCATGGTTGCAGAGGAGTGTGTGACAACATTAGGAGGCAATGTCCCAAGACTTTTTCACTGAGAAAATACTGTCTCCATGTCAGTACAGCACCACTGCCTTCATTACACTTGTTGTTGATTTATACCCATGTAGCTCAAAGAAAAGTTAGACCAAGTGGGGCAAGAATTTGATAGTAAAAAAATGAAAACAGCAAACAAAAAAACAGATGACAAATCACAGAGGACAACAAAATGTTTGTGATGTAAGAGAAACATCTGTTGTCCAGGTTATCCTTCAAATACAGATGGTCTGAGCTTCCTCTTCATCTGAATTTGAAAAATTACAGAAAAAAAATAGTCCAGTGCAAATATAGCACTGTGAATTCCTTGTGGCCTTTCTCAGCGTTTTAAAAATTGCCCAATTGTGTTATGCTTTTGTTACACTGTTCAAAAGAAAGCAATGATTCTTTGTTTGGGGTCAGAGTTGTCAGGCTGAGCATTTGATGCCCTCATTCACAATGACATCAAAGGAAATTTTACACTGAAGCTGGGTTAGAGTAGAAGTTGGGCCACTGATGATGCAAGTCTCAATGCAGAACACTTGTGCTTTCAGTCATTTGCCCCTCTGGAATAAATAGGTTTGTTTCACAGCAAAACCTGTGCCCAAATGAGAGGCTGCACAAGATGTCCCTCACAAGGGTCTGCTGCTCTCTGAGGAGTGCGGCTTTGTAATGTTGGATATCAATCATCTCCACCTTTTATTTTCATGCTGTTGCTGTTATTGTCAGGGAGGAAGGTTATTTATTTATTTTTTATGCTCTTCAACAGTCTGGAGAATAAATACTCAACTGTAATACATTAACCAAGATTTGTAAAACATAATGTGCCTCTTCTCAGTTCGTATGTGCTGTCTCACCAAAGTGTCTCAGAGTCTGAGTCAGGGGGAAGGTATCACTTCTCTGCCTTCATTGACTCACAGAGGAGGTTAGGTGAACATCTTAGAGCGGATCACTAACTTATAGCTGGAAAAGTGACCAGCTCACCTTCCTCGCATCCCAGTGCTTGGCACAGACTGGGAAAATGGCTGGTAAACAGCCTGGCTCTGCCTCATCTTCAGCCACAAGAATCTTTCTGTAAATAGATTTCCAAAAGTCTACTAAAAAATGGACTTCTAGTTAAACCATAAAATCAGCAGGTAATACACTATCTCTCAGATCAAAAGAGAGGCTGAACATGTGCTTGTGTGCTCCTCATCCTACTCAGCTGGAGGAGATACACAGGTTCCCCCTGGGACTCAAGATATTTTCTAGCCAAAGTACTTGTCAAGATACTCTCTGCTCTGATATGTGCTACTCTCCCTGGAAGAACAAGGGGAGGGCTCAGCCAGGAACTACATTCTTATTGGGACTCTATTAATGTGCTCATGCTGTTTTCCTAGGCACTGTACCTAAAATTCAGAGGTAGACTTCCTCTCAAAGAACAGTTTAAAACACCTTACTGACTCTCCTCCTTTTTTTTTTCTTTGCCCTCTGGACATTCCTTATCAACTCTGTTTTCTTCACAGAAATCTAGGATTCAGACTCGGACACCTGATGGTAGCTATTTATGTCTCTGAAGGTCACTTCAGGAACCCACTGATTAAAGATGATCTATCAGTTTCACAAGTACACTCCAGTCTCATCTGTATTTAGAGAATATCTGTGCCTGCAGACATAGATGGAAATCCAGTAATTATTTATCAAATAAGTTGTGAGACCATAAAGGCTAGAATATATCTTACTGCAGAGGAGACAAGAGCTTTTCTTGAATAAAAGCAATTGCAAGATTTGACTCTGTGCAATATTAAAAACATAAAGAAGCCATCTGTTTTCTCTTCATGGAGAATGACTTTGTGTGCTATGCAGTCATTAATGATGCATAGTGGAAGAGTTTTCTATATTTATTTGAAGTGAAGCTAGCACTGTGCCTAATGGAACACCAATTAGGGTTCCTAGAAGTCAAAATGCTGTGGAAATAGATAAATGAGTTACCTAGCTGTAAAAAAAAGTGCTACCACATTCATGCATTCCCAATATAGAAAAATGCAGACAGCAGGCTGTGAAAGCCATATTTTTTGAGAAAATCTTCTGTGGCCTCTCTCTTCATATGTCTGTTTTTAGCATAGGTACACAGATGCCATTCACATATATTCTATACAAACCAGTAAGCAGTATTCCATTTATAGTTTGCATGAGGAAGCTGATTAAACAGTTTTGTTATACCTATCTACACAAGCTTACTTACATACATGCAAAACTCTGTATATAAATAGACTTTGCAGAGGTTGAATTCAAATATGTGAAAGACTGGGCTATAAACACCCAGCTGAAGCAAAATCTATAAACTGTTTAAAGGGCATTAGTGCTCCAAAGTTATACAGTAAAAATAGATGGCATTATGCAGCTCAGTATATACTGCCTCTCATTAACTTCAGCACTGGCTTACATGGAACTCGTGAAGCTAAAATAACACTACTATCGCTGCCAGAAAAAGCACTCATGAGCTGGGAAAACTCAAATTTTGCTTGCATAATCAAATGTAACACCTCTCTTCTGCTGTGTATGCCATATGAGAGCATCTTTACATGTTCTGACACTACTTTTGCGTATGACACAGGCAGCATTTATTATATGTGTCATCAAAGACTGATTCACACCTGATTCTGACACTGCTTATATTTTAAATCATTACATCTCCAAACAGCATTATTTCAATTTATTTACAGCAGTTTCCTATGAAGTCTTCATGGCTTAAACAATGAAAAAAGCCACAAAAAAACCCAAACCACAAACAGAAGAGAAACCAGAGGTTTCTTTATTCACCATCCTTTTTGACAGAGGTTTGTGACCCCTCAATGACAGAGGTGCCATGTTTCCACCTGGTGTGGCCCCCGCCAGGCCCAGTAAGTGCCACACTGCTGAAACATTCATTTCGCAGCTGAATGTTGACTACTGAATAAGACTAACACTCAGAGTTTGGGGATATAATTCTCCATCTCCTCCCACATGTCAGCCCAAAATCTAAAACTATCAAGTATGTTTTTGTCTCAAGCATGCTTTCCACTCACTGACCCCTTCATCTTTACCTCCTCTTCATTGTCCCTACCTCCTATTTCCCATCCCTACGGCCAATACAGTTCATTCAGCAACTAAGTTGCTGAGTTGGTCTCCATTTTTGTGAGTTCCCCAACCCCCTTCCCACCTCCTTACCCTGAGACACTGTGAGACACCCTGTCTCCTGCTCTGGGCACTTGGCCTTCTCTGTCTCAGACCTTCCTCCCAGCTCTGGGAACTCCTAGGCTTCAGACCTCAGTCTTATCGGTTTCAATACCCCTGACTGACTTTATTTGTCTTTGAGTTAAATTAATGAACCTGGAGGGCTCTAAGGCTTGTGCATTCTGGAGGAAGGTTAAGAAAACTAGCCTGTAAAATTTTTCTTCTTAAAACAAGCTTACAAATCATGTAATAAAGTCATGAGAGTTCCATGACAGCATGAAATACTACACATTGCTGAAGGCCTCTTAAAGTTACTGATACTCAGTAAAACAAACCACATTGAAGAGTTTTGTGAGCTAGCAAATACACTTGCTCTCCCTCAGAGGAAATACCTTGCAGGCAGGAGAGCAGAATCTTCCACCACACCTCACTTGCCCCTTGGGCTGAGTTCTGGAGACTGTCTAATGATCCAGCTGAGGCAAAGAAGAAAGGAATTCCAAGAAGAGGAGGAGGAATTCGAAGAAGAAGAAGAAGAAGAAGAAGAAGAAGAAGAAGAAGAAGAAGAAGAAGAAGAAGAAGAAGGAGAAGAAGGAGAAGAAGGAGAAGGAGGAGAAGGAGGAGAAGGAGAAGAAGGAGAAGAAGGAGAAGAAGAAATCTACAATAACTCTAGAGGACTCAGTATGATGTGAGAAAGGGCTTGCATTAGATTTCTTGTTTCTAGTGGCATTTGCAAAGCCTAAGCAGAGTCTGTTGTGTCACCAACAGTTATTCATCCCAGTGATGAAGGCCTGGGTTCTTGTTCTTTTGAGGCACATGAAATCCTTAAAAATAGATCTATAACTTCTTAATCCGTTGCTTGTTTCTTCATTACTTTCTGAGGAAGAAAAGGATTTCCAGGTTAATTTATGATAGGGGTGAAAGAAAACAAAAAAAAGAGGAAAATAATAATAGGGAATAATGTCCCTTCGTTTCAGAAGGACCTGTGGACTAAATGGAACATGTCTTATGAAATTCCCTTGCTTCTTTCTTTAAAAACTCTGTTCTGATGACCTGATGATGTACACCTGTTGAATTACTACTTTGTCATTGGTGGTGTGGCGAGAACAGGAGAACAGGAATTTGAAATAGGAGAAGGCAAAGAGTGAGTGAGGCTGACACCAGGAGGGGCTCAGAGAAGAGCTAAGCCATAGGATCACAACTCTTGGTTCTAACTGATAAGACAGAAAGAGATAGCAGCCCAAAAATGGGCCTGGCTGCTTTTGTTTGCCTCAAAATTTTGGAAGCATGACAAAAATCATATCTTTCAGACATAAGTAGAGACAGGTTTCAAATTTCAGGGCAGACAGAGTATGTGTTCAGGACTAAACTAAATACAGTCAGATTCCATGAATGAGACAAGAGTCCTGAGACTGAAGAGAGAGAGGCAGCAAGGGAGGTGATATCTGTCACCACTGATAGCTGAGATGGAAGCTATTCTTGGGGTTTTAACCTCTTTAACCTGTAACAGTTGGAGGTCAGCTCTTACTCTTGCATACTCCCTCAGATTTTCCTACGAAAAATACAATCTCTTCCTTAACCTGAAGAAATAAACCTTGACTGGCACATATATCCAAATTCAGTGATTTTGTCTAGAAGCTGTTTCATGTGAATGGTGCAACACTGGACTTCATGCTTATCTCAGCTCTCCAATATGGCTGTGTTCCACTGTCCAGTGCCATCACTAATTTGAGAGTATCCAGACACACTGCAGTTCTTATTACCAACAATACCAGAGCAAGAATGGCTTGAAGGTCACATTAAATGTAAAGGAATATACTAGAGACTGCTGCCTCAGGCTGTCACTCTCTGGCCCAAGAAGGAGTAGTGTGGTAAAGGCAGAACTGTTTGGAGGACCTCATGGGGAAGACATAGAGGGGAAACCTGGACTCCTGAGTGTGTGTCACTCTGGCTGTGATGGGCAATGCTTTGGGTATTAGTTTTGTCTTTTTCCTCAAATATTTGCATTTTCCTCAAACATGATAGAGCTTTTCTTTTTTTTTCCCCTTTCTTTCTTTCTTTCTTTCTTTCTTTCTTTCTTTCTTTCTTTCTTTCTTTCTTTCTTTCTTTCTTTCTTTCTTTCTTTCTTTCTTTCTTTCTTTCTTTCTTTCTGGTCACTCTTCTCTTATTTTGCTTCTTTTCTCATGTCATTGAGACCATGGTAGGCATTTCATCTCTGAGTCACAACAAGAGTAGCCTTCAATTTCTGTCACTTTGATGTATGGCTTTTTAGGGAGATTCAATTTAAGATTTTCCAAGGACTTTGAAGAAATTAATGCTTAAATCCTATAGATGCAGCAGAAACTTAATGCATCTCCTTATTACAGTCTCCCTTCTCCTAACTGGTGGTCACTGAAAGAGTATATTTCAAGATTTTCCTCTTTCATGCTACACGTTTTAGTGTGCTTCTACTTTAGTTCAAAATGCTTTCAGTTAATATGAAATACGTTTAATTTTTTTTCAGCTTGTGGTGTACCTCATTTGGTGAAAACTTATCAGCATAACTGTAGATGAGCTTCCATTGAATGCCCAGAAATGGATGATCAATCTAAAGTATCAGACTCAGTTCTGAGCACAGAACACCTGGCAGTTGTGGGACCCAGACAATATAATGTGGTCTCATCTGAAATCTGATTAATAAGCTTGATGTCCCTATGAGCTGGGGGCTTACACTTAACAATGACTGGGAGAGGCAGCTAGAAGTGAAGTGGAGCAAAGCATGGTCTGACCCTGAAGGGTAGTATTTTGGTTTGCTTCCATGAACATCAGAATGGCAGGATGAAATATTTTAATTAACCTAGCTTTTGGCTTTGCAAGTTTAGTCCAAACTTTTTATCTCTTTTAGATGCAGACTTGCTCTCCATCCATGCACTTCCACCAGATGTCTCTCCCCTAGCCTTTCCCAGGCTGAAGTAACTTTAGCAAAGGCACAAAAATCTGCCTTGGCAAACAACTTGCACTGCTAAAAATAATTTCCCCTATGCACTTAGCAGATGAGGAAAGACTATACGCAACCTGTACATATTGATCCTATCATTCACATGCCAGAAGTAATTGCTCCCTCTGAGCATGTTTATAGATCTATACTAACTCCAGGTTTCCTCACAACATGCCAGGAAAACAGCTGAACAAAATCTGTAAATCCTCATGGTTTCTGGAGCACATGGAGAACTACAGAAGTTCCTGTGGCAGGTCTGGCAGAAGCTGATCACATGGGACAGACTCTTGGGATAATCAATGTTGACACAAAGCTTCACAAGCAGCTGGAGGTGCAGGAGAGACCCTGTGCATATGTTTCACTGGCCTCTCACAGGACTGCTAACATGCTAAGCACAACAGTTTGCCCTGCAGTTTGTTTCAACCAAGTTTTCACTCTCTGTACTTTTTTCTTCAGTGAATTGTGAGCCTAACCTGTGTTCCCTCAGTTATGCTCCAGGTTCATCTACAGTTTATGTGAGGTCTAGAAACAGTTGGAAATCTGGAAACTGTTTTGGGTTTTTTTCCCAGATTCTGTGGATACTTGATGAACTTTAGTCTCATCCTGGCTGACTTACGTGAAAGGCCAAAAGTCACCTGGTCTCTCCATTCCCCACATTGGACAGAAACACATTTTTTGGATGTCTCTCACTGTGGCAGACAAGAGCAGTCCATGGCTTGTTGCAATTCACTGGTAGTGTTTTAGTGCATAAGGAGCCAGCTGCTCTCATCAGTGCAATGTGAGGTGCTGTTTCCCAGAGATTATAGCTCTGAAACCTCCTCCATTCCTTCTCCAATGTCTCCACAAGTCAGAGCCACCCAAACTTGTTACT
>VYZT01025041.1:0-86576 GCA_013400735.1 Pomatostomus ruficeps
ACGGCGCCCAGGCCCCCGCGGGGCCGCTCGCCGCGCTGCCCACGCCGGGCACGCCGCACAACAGCCGCGAGCGGGACGCCGAGCTGGACGAGGACGCCGGGCCGGAGTCCCCCCGCAACAACTTCACCGAAGACTCCGGCGAGTGCTCTTCCTACGCCGACCACCCCATCAAGGTGGAGTGCCCATCCTTCGCCATCCCCGTGCCGCCGGGTGACGGTGAGTAGCCGGCGGGCTCCCGGCACCGGGTGTCCTCCCCTCACCCCGCGGGCTCTCGCAACCCGACTGCCAGCGCTTCTCCCCGGCTAGCGCGCTTCTAGTGGCTTCTGCCTTACCCTGCGCCCTCCCGCCCCGTCCTCTGCGCTCCGAAATCCGCCCGTGCCTTCCCCAACTCTTGCACCTTGCGCTTCGCCATGAACTCGGGAGCCCGGAAGGGGGGAGCGGGCTGCTGCGGCTGCTGGAAGTGCTGCATTCCGGGTAGGGGGAGACGCTGCGGGCAGGGACCCTAGTGAGTTTTCATCGGTATTTATCAATGAGAAACCCATGGAAAACTAGCGCAGAGATTATCGAGACAAAGTGTAAGGTAGCACTGTACAAGAAAATAAGCATCCTTCTCACTGGAGGATTTTCCCGTTCCCTGCAGACTGTGTGCAGTTTTTGCTAATCGGTATTAAAACGATGATGACGATAATACCTGAAAAGTCTGCTTATTGTTGCAGATGGGCCAAAAAGCTAGGGGGAGAGCTTTTACGTAATTAATTGCATGGGCTGTTTCAGAAACACTGCTTCTTAACTTTATCGGGCTTGCGGACAGAAGCTGCACTTCGATAAAGCCTGTCCTTTCCCTGCGTGTTCTTTACCCTCCACATTTGTATTATGGAGGTGCGGGGGAAGTGTTGCTTGTTTTCAGTCTAGATTAGTGCCGGGTTTTTGATACAAACTTGAACCTGTCTTCCGAAGTTGACATCACTGAGGAATCAGCCAACTGGTTGACGTTTAACCAACCTTCTTTTTACACATAAACCCCATCAAAGAGTTGTTTACACTAATGTTCTTTTGAAATGCAAATCTAGAATACCAGCAGACTGAAACTAAATTTAGATTAATGTAATTACCGGCAATACACAAATGAGGCTATACTATTTCATAACCTTCACTTAAACCTTTTTAGAAGATGAAAAAGACTCCTATTGTTGAAGTTTAGTACTATAATGATTAAAAAATGCCTCTATGTGATTTTTGTGTTACTCTTGTAACTTGTTAGAAGTTTGTGGGTTTGCTCTAGTACTCTGAAAGAAAAATATCTCAAATAAGTACAGCTCATACTGGGAAAGTGTAACCTAGTGTTTTGTGGAGCATTAGGTTCACATCTTGTAGGGAGATTTTTTTGCTGCTTTCCTCTTAGAAGATTGTTTTCCATCAGAAAAATAATTGATTCTTTCCTTGCTTTAGGCTTTAAAGAAGTGAGTGCTCCAACTATTGCCCCACCACTCAATCAGCCAAAAAGGTCAAAAAAACGCCATACAAATTTAACATTGGATAAAATGATGGAAAAATTCCTGCAGCAGAGCATGGATACAGATGAGAAATTTTACAGATTTGAAGAGCAGAGGCTCAAAATTGAGGACAAGCGTCGGGAAGCTGAGCATGCTCGAGAACTCCAGATGTTACAGATGTTGGGACAGATGTTGGCTGGAATTTCTTCTACAGTATCACAAAGGTCACAATCTATACCAACAAGTCCACCTCGGAGAGCGAACCATCGTTCATATGCGGATAACTTTAATTATAATGCTATGACAGCAACACTTTCTCCACCGATAGGTACTTCCTTCTACAGCATAAATAAAAGCTAGGGTACTTTTTAAAACTTCTGTGTGAAAGCACTGGTAGTAAGCAGCTTTTGAAAATAAAAGCTAATTGGAATTATTTAATACTGTGATGAAGG
This sequence comes from Pomatostomus ruficeps, assembly GCA_013400735.1. Taxonomy (NCBI): domain Eukaryota; kingdom Metazoa; phylum Chordata; class Aves; order Passeriformes; family Timaliidae; genus Pomatostomus; species Pomatostomus ruficeps. The sequence goes on from VYZT01025041.1 coordinate 1,946, forward strand.
TGTTTGTCTGATATCAAATGAAATGAAATCATTATTCGTACCATTGTACTGATTATTTAATACAGGTACATTAGTTTAAAAAATTTTGATGAGCAAAATCATACCTTTTGAACCCTGTACACACTGGGAACTTCTTTTCACATTCATGTCTCTGTACAGTGAAGTTAGAAAGAGTTTTGTACCTAAAAGGCAAGTAGGACAGTTGCTGAAAGCAGTCTGGAAACATTAGTTACTTTGTAGCAGAAATTTTGCTGCTCTTCTGCTTGAAGTTAACAAACATAACTCAGCATATGAAGTTAAGGCTGTGCATATGTTTTTTCAGGGCTGGGAAAAGAGTGGAGTTTTGCCTACACTGAAGTAAGTCAGATGTTAAGATCTAGTGCCATTAAAATACATGTATTTAAAACAAAATTCAAAATCTTAGCAATTAAATATTGTATTATTGTAGTAGACATAATAGAAGATGAAAATATTTTTTTATGGTTTTTTCCTACACCAGCTCTTTATAAATTCTTTGGGCATCTGAATTTACTTTAAAGAAAAAGGCGAAGCAGTATCTCAAGAACTGTTATTAATACACAAACTCTTCCTTGTGTACCTTAAGTGTGGGCCAGAAGCTGATGGTAGCAATCATTAACAAACTTCTTGGGATCTGTGTGCCTGTAGCATTTATCTTTATCACAGTCTCTTGTATGTGCAGGTAGACTGCATGGGCAGGAGGAAATCAGGGATCCTCCATCAGTGCTGGAGCTAGAGTCAGGCTGGGGCTTAGTGATTGTAGCCTGCCATGTGGAAATGAAACAAGTCTTACTCTGTTCTAATCCTGAATTTCACACTGCTTAGAGGAAAAAAATGCGTAGTTTGAAAACGGGAAAAAAAAGAAACCACCCAGCCTCAGTTCTGAATAATAATCTGGCATGCCAGATCCTAAGGGGCATTCTCTGAGTCCTGAGAGGCTGTTGGAGCTGTTTCAGTTGTGTGTTACTGACTGTGTTTCCCTATAAAATGCATGGCAGGTTGGGTGGTTAGGCCTGTTGAGGGTTTAGGCTGGCAGATCTGGTGGTGTTTCTTCTTGAGTGGATAGTTGGTCTGTAGGATTTCCTGGTGGCAGCAGACTTGCATAGATAAATTAAAGGATATGAATGGATACAGTGTTTTAAATGCTGTTTTCACTTTTAAAATAAAGGAAAACTGGAGTGCTTTAGAAAATCCCATTGGAAATAATTTAAAGTTCTAGACTGGGATGAAGGTACCTACAAGGCCTTACGATTACTTTTGAAACATTTTTCCTGAAAAGCTTAATTATGTGTAACAACCTGAAAATGAGGTTTCAGTTTTTCTTGCTGGATTTCATCATATAGGCGTACAAGAATATTGCACTATGCAGAAATGCATTATATTTATTTAACTGTAGCAAGAGCAACATGAGATTCTAATCTTCTAATTGGCAAGGGTGTAAAAGTAATGCTTATGCTAAAATGTGAACATAACGCTTCAGGCAACACATCTTTTAAGGAATTAAGATTTCATTTGTTGAGAGCTGAATATGCTGTAGTGACGCTGTAGGTAGAGTAGGGCTGTATTAAGAATTGCTTTTTACATAATTCTGTTTTCTCTCCATTTATAATGTAGTCACTTTATATTTACACATAAACAAAAACCAGCAGCAAGTAAACAGAAGGCATTCTTAACAACATTGCACATTAAGGGTTCCAAGCTATATAATATTCTTGTGTGGTTGAAAACCAGAGTGTATGAAGTGTAATTTAAAGAAAATAATCTGCCCTATTTTCAGAGGAGATGAGCATTTTGTTCTCCTCTGGGTCACTGCAATGCTATTTTGGCCATAATCCAAAACAGGTTGTGGGGGTTTTTTCTTTTCTTTTCTTCTATTCCTTTCCTTTTTTTCCCTCCCTTTTTTATTATTTCTCAGTAAGAGTGGGATGCCTATATTCAAGAGCAAAAGATCAGCCAAGAGTATTTATCATTACTGAATGCTAAAGCATACTATTACTGAAGATTAGCATGTCTAGTTTAGGTTTAGATTCTGTGGAAGACAAGAGGAAAAGATGCATTTTGCTGATAGCACATAGATTTGGAATTTTCTTCTTTATTATATTTTCTCCCCTTATTATGCCCAGTATTTCCGAATCAGTTTGGTTTTTTCTCCCCTCTTCCTTTTTTCCCTTTATATTTTGCAGTTGGGGGTGGGGTTACTGAGTCTCGTATAGCTGGATATAAGGAGTATCGTGGGAGTTATTTTCTACATAATTATGTTATACATTTGTAGCAGTTCCTTAAAAGCTTTTTAGAAGATCTGTAAAAACGAAAGTAAGCATGGCTATGGTCTAGAACACTGATACTAGTGTTCAAATAAACTGCTCTTCTGAACAGAATTGTACAGGTAATGAGGAGCTTCTAAGAACTTGCTCTTTTAGTGTATTTGCTGCAATTTATAGTTAACACATTGTTCATAGAAGTAGTGATCTTCACATTTTTCCCATGTTAGGTAAATGTTTTAATTCTTTCTAGTTGTAATTGTTGAAATAATTTTTTCTTCTAAATTTTTGTAGCCTTTTGAAAGAGCCGTTTGATACATAGCCCACTGAGTGTGCAGTTGTTTTAGTATGTGGCTTGACATGTAGCTTTGCATCAGAGATCTGGAGATGTATTATAGCTAAAAAATTATCTTTGTGTGATATTTGTGATGTTTGCATCTAGTGCGTTGGATTATAGTTTTGCAGAAAGACTTTCACTATGCATTGTAACCGCCTTCCAAAATAAAAAAGCAGTGAGATAGGCCCTGATTCTGCTAAGATGTGGAAGTCTTTAAGGGGAAGCGAAATATAAGGTAGGGTGTACCTTTAAAATTTGGTTTCAGTTGCTTTGTGCTTGCTCTGTGTCTGGATGTGTTTAGTCCTTACTAAGTGTCCCTCTTTCAGTTGAGCTTAATTATGGAGCTTATTTCAGGCTGAACCAAGAAGGTATTTCTAGTTACAAAATGTTCATATAACTGTTCTGTACCTGAGCCCTAAAATTAGGACTGTGAACAGTCAGTGAGAATATTCTCTTCATCAAACCCTGAATGCATTTTTGAAATCATCACCTTCCCTAGTTACTCACTATTCTAAAGGCCTTTAAGTGACAAAGCATTTGGATTTTAGAAGTATGTCACTTTGTGTATTTTTGTGTGATTTTATCAGTGTACATGAGTGCTTAAAAGAAATGCTTGGCAGTAGTTTAAGAAAGAACATTCTTTGAAGTAACACTTATTTTCTTCTTTTCAGTTATAGAGAGATCTTTTTCACTGCACAGAACACACACTCTAAAGGATATGGAGAATATTTTTCAGCTGGTGCGCAATGTTATCCCTCCTCTAACAGGGAAAAAGCATAAAGGTCAAGATGGTCGTATAGGCATTGTTGGAGGATGTCGAGAGTAAGTTAAATAGAAATGTCGTTTTTGCTTCTATTAAGGTTGAGGATGTCATAACTACTTGTAGAAGCCATTCAAACTCACATTTAAACCACAGATACTTTCCAGAGAGCTTTAATACTCCATCATCATGACCATGCATGCTTAGGAAAGAGCATGGTACCTTGGAGATGTGTTGCAAAATTTTGGAACTGAATGTTACTGGAACTTAAAATGCTGTTTGTGTCTACCCTCTCTGTCTTTTTTGATCACCAAACTCTCTGCTTTCAGTGTTAGTCTTTTCCCATTGCATGTTGGGGTTATAGAATAAGTAGAGTACAGTAAAGACAGTGGCACATCTGATTTTTTTTTTTTTTTTTTTGTATTTTGGTATCTTGGGAACTGGGTCTCTGTATTTTCTTAATCTATGTTTTCTTGTGGGCTTTTTATTTTGATAAATATTGGTGCTTACTAGGTTGCGTCAATACCTTGCTTTATGTACTGGAGTAATGGAAATACCCATTTCAGGGGAAATAAGAGGTACTGCATAAATCAGTTAAATGCTGTACTGACCTAGAAATAATATTGGCCACAATACTTTGAATGAGCCACTACACCTTCCTGTTTTTCATTTTCCACTTTTGAAAGAGAGATGACATCTTTTTCCTGTAAGAGATATCTGCTGTTGGACATCTGCCATTAATAAACATTCCATAAAGAGCAAAAAGATGCTGTCTTGTAGCTGGGTTGAATAGCCAGGAGTTAGGCTCTAATGGTCATAGGTTCTTACGTCTTGGCTGAAGTAAGCACCTTTGGAGGGTGATTGTGTTCATATCTCTCTTCAGTCTTTATAAAGAGAATTTAGGGCAACTGGAATCACAGTTTAGGCACTTTAGTTAAGCATCTAAAGCCAGATGGGATTGATCCAGGTCACAGATCCCATATTTAGCTTGCAAACAGTTCTCAGCTCTTGTTTTGTTTGTCTCTAAAGTTTTACCTCTGTTACTTGAGAAAATTTTGCTGGGTTATGGCATGATCTTTGTAAATATTTCTATGAAAGATTATTATCTAATCTCATTACCTAACCTAAATTTTATTTCATTCTAGATACACTGGAGCACCATATTTTGCTGCAATTACAGCTCTCAAAGTGGTACGTGTACTTCTATACAAGTCCAAAATGAACTTTTCACCATTTTTGTTGCCTAGGTGCCATTTTTTAAATGGCATTCATTCTGTAGTGTACATGAATGTTGAGCTCTAGAAGGTCTTCTCTTGAGCAAAGAAAATCCTTAGTCCAGGATTTGTAGAAATACTTTGTAAATGTGTCATTCACTGTGTTTCATTCACTGTGTTTTCTTTCTCTTTGTAAGATGAAATTAGAAATATGTCCAAAATGTGACAATTTCAGGAGCTTGGATAGGAAATTTCAAGACTTGATGAAATATTTTCTCCAGAAGTGAAAAATAAAATAACTTTAGATTATTGTTTAGTTTCTGCACTATTGTGAGTTCTTCAGAAATTTTTTCTGGACCTGATAACTGTGTTGAATAAAGTAACTCTTTCAAAACTTAAAATTTTAGCCTAGTAAAATTCTTATATGCTGTAAGTCTAAAGATTATGGGTGAAATTCACTGCAATTTCTAACAGCACATTTTATTTGCATTCTAATCTTTTTTCCTAGAAGCATGAACTTCCTTATTTTATTGACATATTAAATGGCTAAACATATTTACTCCAGACTGCATAAATACAGGGTGATTGTTCAAAAGTAAACAGGTCATGCTTACATAATACATCTAATTTTCAGAATGCTATATATAGTGTGCCAGTACTTTCAGTTCATTCTGTATGTTTTTCTTTTTGAAGATTTCTCTCAATAAGTAGGTAACCAACCCAGGTATTTCCAACCATCTCTTCCGTCAGGATGCAAACCCTCTAAGATTTAAAACTGAAATGATATTATTTAATCATGTTATTATAAGATCCCAAGGCCACTCAGTATTCTGTCCACTATGTGCAAATACAGTGGCAGTCCTAGGAGGTTCCTTACTGAAGTCACTTGATCTTAAACCATTACATCTGCTCATAAACAGTCATAGTAGCTTGAAGTGTTAAATGTGTTGTAGTAAAGCTGAGAAGACGTTCCCTTAATACTGGGAAATTTCAGTATGCATGACCAATACAAGGTCAGGTTTTCTTGTCACTGCTTACATGACTTCTTGTGTATTTCTGATTTTTTGAGTTGGTAGCAGAAAATTGAGACTCAGCTCTTCAGTTTTAATGTTTATTTAACATAGTGTGTTGCTGAAATTGTGCCTGCCTTTTTCTTGTACGAATTTGACCTGTTGAGTAAAAATGGTAGGACTAGAAATGTACTCATGGATTGCCATAGCTATATTTTGCAAGTATGTTACAGTAGTATTACAGCTCTGCAATGTAGCTTGTCTCATGTTCACCTGTGTTCTTTTGTACATGAGACATTTTAGTCTTTGCTCATTTGCAAATGAGAAACATTTCTCAAGTTAGTAAAAATTAAAGATTTGTGTTTTCAGTCATCCTGTTAGTGAGAAACTGAAAAAGATTATGCTGAAAGTTAGATACAAAAAGAACAGAACATTTCATACTAGTCTAAGCCAAAATAGAAAAAAATGAGGTTTGCTTAAACTATTAAGAAGTAAGAATTCAGTTGAATTACTAGTTGAGTAGTCTTTGGAATGATAAAGTTATTATTAAGTATAAATTAGATAATACTGTTTGCAAATTCTCTTTTTTAGGGTGCAGATTTATCCCATGTGTTTTGTACCAAAGATGCAGCAACAGTAATCAAATCGTATAGTCCAGAGCTGATTGTTCATCCAGTTCTGTAAGTGACTTCTGTTTTGTTTAAATGAGCTAGTCAGGCTTACTAGTTTTAATATTTTAGTCTGATAATTGATTAGTTTCTGTTATTTCATTCACTGAGTTACTGGATGGGTGAGCTGGAGATCACAAAAACTCTGTGCTTTGTCTTTTCATTACAAGCAGATATTTAATATAGGACAATCAGTTGTGAATTTCGTTTCATTACTATCAAAGTACAATTTTTAAAAAGCAGAGATCTTTCTTTCTGCTACTTACTGTGTTCTGTGATTGTAATCCATTTAACAGTGAACAGTAGCAAGATCCAGAACTACAAATCACTACAAGTCAGCATTTTGCAGTCTGCATTTGAAAGGCAAATGGAGTGTGTTCTCTTGCTTCTTCAGCTCTAACAGTATTTAACAGTAGTGTGTCTTCTGTCCTTGTGCTACTGTGTATGTAGACACCTGTGCAAAATTACAAGCAAGAGAGATGCTAATTCTCCTTTTTCTTCATGAGTATATTGCTTGAGCTATATACCTGTTCTGGGGAATAAATAGGTGTTCAAAAATGATACAAAATACAGGGGTTAATTAACAAGAAGATGTAAAGTTTAATAAGCACCTGTCCTCCTAACTGGGAAAATCGATGTGTATATGTATTTCTGAATTTTTGTTCTGAAATATGTTACTGATTGATGAACTTTCACAGGATAAATTTGTTTCAATTAGGTGGTTTGATGGTTTGCAATGAGCACTGCAAATGAGAATTAAGATGTGTGCTTTAGAAATATGCCTCTGAGCTTAGCTCGCACCAGAGCGTGTCAAAGTTGGTGTACATAGCAAAGCTGTGATTAGGGTAGGAAAAGCATGAATTAAAAATGTGTTTGTCAGATATTGCTGTCAGGAAGGATTTATGACAGTAGAAATATTTTGGTGTCTGAGAACAAGAATATGATCTTCCTTGTGGGGATGTCTGCGGTTGGAAGTCGTAAGTTTATTGCATTCTGAAGGTGGGTTTCATTCTTGTCACTGTAGACAGAGATGCTTAGAAGGAAGACAATTAAACAGGGTTGTGTTTTCTTGGTTGCTTTTTCTCCCCCCACCCCCCAAAGATAAAAGAAACCCATAACTTTATGGATTTCAGACAAAATAAAAATGATGTTTGAAAGCAAGGAAGAGATGCGTAGGGTTTTTACCAGTATGACTGTTCGCCTCTTCAATCTAAAAAGCATCTCTTCAGCTGATGTTCTGTTTGATATCGTATGATAGCAAATGCAGTGGAGAAGCCTGATGGCAATATTAACATTTAACTTGGGTTGTCTTGATATGTTCCACTTGGGATACAGCATACGGTGGTCTTGTATGGTAATGAGCTGGCCTTGCCTTGGGAAAAGCATTGTTTGTGTACACAGAGGTTCATGATGTCTGGTAATGGAAAAGGTTAATAGGAGAAATAGCAGCAGTGAAAGGGGAGGCAAAAATAAGGTTAACAGTGACCTTTGTGTTCATGGAAGACCAGATTGTGCTTGCCAAGTAAGAGGGGGATTTTCTTTTGCAGATTCTCGATATCTTCTGTGGGATTCAGATTTCAGTGAAAATTCTGGTCTTTCTATCTGCAAAGAGAATTTTTGACTTCTGCTCTGTCTATGAGTCTCTTCAGATGTACCCAGTACAGTGAATCTAGAGATTTTCATATCCATATATCTTTAAGTATGCAACTCAGTATTTAATACTTTTATTAAAACTCTGATTAATTTCACAAAGACAGCTGGGCTAATTTCATGATGCAGTGGATCTGTAAATATTGTTTACATGACATTCAAAATTTAAAAAATGCCAATACCTGAGTGTTCAGATTTTATTTATTACGTTTTCTCTTATTTTTATCTCTTTTGCTTCATTTGAGGGAAATAGAAAACAGTCTTTTCTGTTTAGAAAGGAAAAATCTTGGCTACCTCTATTGAGCCCAGGTTTTATTGAAATTTACACTAACAGCCTATTTTTCTTGTAAGGTCCTTTGTCTTCGGTGTCACACTTTTCATATCCTTTATATGTTGTGGAGCCGTTTGAGTTCTGCAGGCACAGCTGGCTGCTCTTGATTCAGAGCCTGATCTCTTAAACAGTCTTTGTACTTTCTCCCAAGCCGCACTTCACGCATGGAAGAACCTCCGGGTAAAGCCCATGAGCAGCTATGTCATTGTTTTCTTTTGTGTCTCTCCTTAAAACTTTGCTTTGTTATGATTTCTCCATGACCCTTCAGAGTAACTAGGTAGCTGTTGTACCACTCTCTTATTATGCTAATCATAATTATGTCCCTGTGTACTCAACTCCCTGTTTGAGCAGCTTGGCATTTCGCCAGGGTTCAGCTGCCATTTTGTACTGCCGGGAGTCTGACATTTTATCATCTTAGCTGCCACTACTTTCTCTACTGCCTTTACCTCACACGGGATCACCTCAAGGGAAGAACATGCTCTTCTTTTGCCCCCTCTGAAAGCGAGGGCTCTTCTAGTTCATTAGAGGTGCTGTTGTGGATCTTTGCTAGCATGAGTGGTGAAGGTATGTGAGAGTTAGAAGTTGGGCTGGCGTGTTTCAGGTCTTTGGCAAATGTCTGTCACTTCAAGGATGCAGAGAATGTTACGTGAGAAAAGTTGAGTGGGATTGCAGAAGGAGGGTTATGAGAACGAACATCCATCTTGCAGCATTGCCAGGGCAGTTCCATGTGACCCCAGATGCAGACCATCCCAGGAATCCTTTTGGTGTAACATTCCATGCTGGGGACACCCATAGTGCAACTTTCTCTGTGGTTTTTGTCTCTTGACTCCATTCCCTGTGAGTGAGCATGGGAGCTGGGACTGCGTATGATAGCCTGGGATCTGGAAAGATGAAGCTTCAGCATCTGGCTCTGTGTCCTCACCACCTGAGCAGAATAATGATACGGTGTCAAGGGGCTCTGAATAGTCAATATTATTAATAGTAACTTCTCCTTTTTATTCAGGGATTCTGTCAAATGCATTATGGCCCCTTCCACAATGACCTGGTATTATTCAAAAATTGACCAGCTAACCAGTTCAATATTGTTGCTGTCTGACTTTTTGCTTTCCTGTGGAGAAGCAAAAAATGTGTATTGCAGAAGTTGGGGTGTTCTGAATAGTGGGATATACCCAGTCTTGGTGACATCTGCTCTCCTTGGTCTTGTCACTGCTACCCCGCATCTGTGCTGCCTTTTCCTATTCTGTTAACTAATGTGCTCCTGCTTTAAATGCTTCACAAATACAGGCAAGATAAAACTTAGCTTTTGCATTTTATTGAGTTTTATTGCAGGTGGTCTCTTTGCGGATTTTTGCTGTAGATGTGTGCATACTTCCTTTGTGCAATTCTAGAGAAGAGTTTTCAGCAGCTTTTTTATATTTGCCGTGTTAATGGCCTGGCTCAGGTCAGGGTGAACAGACTTCTTGGATACCTGTGTTGGGTTAGCTTACCCTGTCCTGGTAGGCAAGTGTTCACAGAGCTAAATGAGCTATGTGAACCCAGCTGGTTGTATGTTAAAAGAAAAGAGAATAAATCTATTGTGTTATATACCTCTCTTGCAGGGACTTTTCATAATTGCACAGAGATTTTCTTCTCTGTAGGCCAGACTACTGAGTAGTCCCCTTGTAAGCTGGTTATCGGGCAGTTTGTAAAGTCAACAGTCAATACATTCTTTGATCTCCAGAGTTTTATCAGAGAAGTAGAATGAGATACCAGGTCATTAATTTCTTGTGGTGCCAAAGAAGTGATGTAGTTTTACATTATCCATCAAAAAAATAACCCTTGAACAAGGCATGGATTTAAAGCTAATACCTTCCTTCCTCTGGGTATAGCTCTGGGTTTGTGTGAACTAGAAAAGATTGTCAGAATTACTAGAAGTCTTACAGTTAATTGCAAAGTTCAGGTTTTGGGTTGGATTTTGAAAAAGATTATTCTTTTCAGTTTGAAATAAGAATAATTGGGGAAAAAATTCTCATGAGGCTGGCCTGTGTGTTGAGGCCAGTTACCTTTAATGAAGAAGCTTAATGAAGATCACGGTTTCTGGAACGTATTTTACCTAGTTTTATTGAATTTTGTCTATGTTTTGACCCTTGGAAAAAATAATGAAAGTGAATCATGGGTAGCTGAGGCCCTGATAAGTTATTTGAGCACTTTAAACCAGTGCCAAATCTCTTAAAGAAGGCCCAGGAATAATCTTCAGATTTTGGGCCCCTTACATTTTATTATGTGGAGAGGAGACGCAAAAACATTGATCCACTGTGGGAGGATTCTCAAACCTTTTAGGTGTGTTAGCTGAGGATAGCTATTAAACACTACTTCAGTGTAGCGCTGGCACTAACTTTTCTTTTGGATCAGCTGCTGGAAGAAGTGCAGAGTTGTTGTCACCAGGGAAAGTCAAAGAATAAGCAGAGATTCCTCCAACAATCAAAAAGATGTCTCACAAGTGACTTGGCTGCTGGATCCCTGTTACACCTGCAGAGAAGATGAAGGAAGACAAAAACTTTGTAATCTTTCTTCCAAAGCCTCATTTAGACATCAGCCTAGCTAGGAATTGTATGAGAAAGATTGTATTTTATTTTTTAAGTACTTACAGAGAGAGAAAGGTCAGTTTGTATGTGCTGACTCAGAGAATTTATATATTTAAACTCTTTCTTGTTCTGTCATGCAATACCATGACCAAAACTTGCTTATAGACCTGTTGCCTGTGTCCAGCTTTCTTGATAAAAAGCTGCTCCTTCTTTGCTGTGTGTTGCAAAATGAATAAAAGCTGGGAGGTGTATTCGCCCTGTACTATAGTCCCTTTTCTCCCTGTTGTCGCAGAGGTCCCTTGTGGTTCCAGCAGAGGTTTTATCACTTCCTCAAATGTGAGAAGTAGCCAAAGATTTTTAGCATTGCTGCAGGGAGTGCTCCTTTTCTTGCTGCTTTCTGATATGTCAAAAAGAGATGTACTCCAGTTAGATCTGGCCAAATTTATCCTTCTGAACTCTTGCCATACTGCTGTGATTGGAAACCAGGATCAAATTTCTTTGGTGTTCAATCTTTCTTAAGTTTGAGTGAAGGCAGGGGTCCCTGGGGTTTGTTTTTGAAGGTTTTAGGATCCCCTTTTTATGTTTTTTCTCCCCAGGTGACAATAAGCAAAGCAGATATTTAGGCTGAGACCTGTCCTGTCTTCTCATATGTCCACAGTTGACTGGAAGTACGCTAGCCTTCTGGGTATTAATTCAACTCTCATCTGTGCCTTAAGAGTTGGATGCGAGGGCTACCAATCAGATAAAAGCTTGTCACTTTATTTACCAGTTTTAACTTTAAAAAAAGAAAAAAAAGGTGCATTATTTTTTCTAGGGACATTTAACTGTGTTCCTTTCTGAAGGAAATTACATTGTCGACTTCATTCTGTCGCTTTTAAAGTCACAGGGTTTGGTTGATTGCAGTCTATTTGAAAAATATTTGACAGATTCTATTTATCAAGTCAGTTCACAGGAAGTATAATGGGTTAAAACCACTTCCATGAACTCTGAAACTAGGAGGTCAAGACATTTGGTTATTGTTATGCTTTTGGGGAGGATTTTCATAATACACAATGGTAATGTGGTTGAGATCAAAACAGACTACAACTGCTTTAAGTATTTGTGTATATCTAAATGCAGGTCATCAAATGATTGTGTTGGTAGCTGTGGTATCTTTACAAGGCTAGATAAGGTTGACCTTCAGTGCTGTTGTCATGTCTGTGTGAGAAATCTCACAAAACAGTCAGGCAACAGCTTCTTCTTCTCTGGGGCTCTCTCACAGTATGAAAGAGCCTCTGCTCTGCTTCAGAGAGGTGATCCCATTTGTGTAGTGCATTTGGGTTCATTATTAAAGAGGCTGTTGTCAGCCCCAATGCCTGTAGTGTGTGACCACCCAATTCCTAATGAAGCAGAACATCTGATACCTAAGTCTGGTGTCCAAGTAGCAGCTATGGAAAACACTTTCAGCTGTCATTATGAAAAAAACCCCAAAACAATGATATGGCCAATATGGCATTTTTTTCTAAATGTTTACCTCAATAGGTCATTCATACTTTAGCTGCCTTGGAGGTAGAATATGGAGCAAGTAAAGGCTCTAGTATCTGCACATTAAGAGCTGTCCCTTCCTATGAACTTGTGACACCCCTGCTTCCCCTGGATAATGGGTTGCTGTTCCTGCTGCTGCTAATATTCAGATGAAAGCTACCAGGTTCACTTCTGGTGTCTAAATTAACTTAATGTCTGGAAATGAAGATCTGATTTGAATAGAATTCAGTCCCTCTCTCATTAAGGTCTTTATTTTTCTTTCATTTTCTTCCCTGTTGTTTAATCAAATTGTAGCTGGAAAATATGTATTGTCTATCCATTGTTTACAGATTGTACACATCCAAAGATTTAAACAGCCTGGTAGGTGAAAATGACCCTTTTGTCTTCTAAACGTTTTGGGGGGGCATTTTAATATGCTAATCTTAATTTAATAAATGTATCTCTGTTTGTTCTCTAATTGCATCCAGACAGCTTCATGCCAGCGTGTTGTCTCTGTGATTTGCTCTACCTGATTGAGGTGCTTGGTGAGAGACACACGAGTTGATAATGGGCTCAATGAGCTTCTCTAGAATAAACTGTTATTTCCAGTTCTGTTCATGGGACTGAAAGTGGCTGCCTGAAGTCCTTGGTCTTCTGGAAATTTGACCTTAATTTACGAGAAAGATGATTTAAACATTGACAAATACAGCCACTTTTGGAATAGAGGATTAGTTTTATTTTATGCTCAACATTTTTTTGCATTGTTTGGGTTTGTTTTTCATTCCTTTGACCCATCCTTGCCAGGATAATTTCACTCCCTGTCTTATTTTCCCAGTTTCCAATAAAGACCTCCCCCAAGGTTTACCACAATAGGTAACAATTAGCTTTCTGACATAACTACTTCAATTCTAGAGCTACGCACTATGTCCCAGCTTTGGCCCTTTTGATGTGTTGTATTACATGACAGGTTCCAAGTGTCAGCAGGTCTAACATTTGATTCACAGTAATTACCTACAGTGTTTGGACAAAGAAAACTGAAACTCTTTCATCCTCAGATCAGAAACTTTTTCCCATCTTTGAAGATAAGTCTGTAGGTTTGCATTAGAAACTGCCCCCTTAAAGAGCCTTTATCTGAGTTTGCCTAAACAGACTTGTGCAATGGTACATTTTAATGCATTTGGAGTTGCCTCAGTCATACCAAGTGTGTACAGATAACGAGCAGAATTTGTATAATGTACTCTCCAGTGAGGAACCATATAGTCCATCAGGTGACAGCAGTCTTGCTTTTGTCCCAGATTCTTCTCTAGCAGGAGGTCCCACTGATTGGCATTTTGTGATGTCCAGACCACATCTCTGATTACTAAGGTGGTACCAGCTCTGCCTAAAACCCATGTGAAGAGCTGCAGTCCTGCTGCCTCCTGTTCGTGCTGTCATCCATGCTTATCTGCTATTCCTGTAGCTCCTGGTTGTACCCTTGCCGACTTTGCTTCACATTTTCTTGTTTCCGTGTAAAATTTGACAAGGCCCCACCGTATCACTTGTTCCTTTCCCTCCTCTAGAAAGCAATGACAGAAACTGTCATTCATCCAGAATGAGAAAAGCTGCTGTCTTTAGAGCTTTCTCTGATAATTTAAAGCTATTGATTGGTGGCTTTTGATCATTTGGTAAAAGCCAGTCTTCGAATAAAATGAAGCATAGAGCAAAATTTTATTTCTTTGGAGAGTTGGGGATGGGAGTGGTGTTTCAGGTCCTAGCTGCCAAGTGTCCCCCCACTCTGGGCAGTGACAACCTAGAGCAGACTTTCAAGCAGACAGCACCTGTCAGGTATCTGTTACAAACAGCTCCAGAAGATGCTTAGGAACTGTGGGTGATATTAGGGCAGCAGCTCCCATCTTTTTTTCAGGTATTTGCTGGGGGTTTTTTGCTTGTTTTGGTTTTTTTTTAATGTTAGGGGGTTTTGTTTGTTTGCTTGTTTGTTTTTGGAAAGGTTATTACATCAAGCTTTCCCTAAGATGAAGATCTACAGAACTGTGGTTTAGGACAATTTTTATTGTGTGATAGTGGAATACAGAAGAATTCTGAAAAGCAAAAAGCTTAACTTAGTTCTTCTTTCTGTATTAGCTCTATATTAGCTCTTCACCTGAGGGCTGTTCCCAATGACTTTCCCCAGTCTGTACTCGTATCTACAGTGGGATTGGCCCACTCCAGGTGCAGCTCTTTGTACTCATTGAACTTCATGAGGTTAATGTGGGAAAAGTTATCTAAAGCCACTAATCATTTACAAAGAAAATTTGTCCTCACCATTTTAGAGACTCAGTTTAATTTGAAGAATCTTTATCTGTGGAAAGTACTTTACTCAATACATTCTGGAAGCAGAGAAAAGAGGAAAAAGTTAAACATGCAAGATGCCGAACACCATACCTTGGTCCTGTTTACCCAGCAGCTTCAAGGACAGCAAATGATAAAGGTGTTGTGTCTGCCTTCCAAGAGATCATCAGTCATCTCAGCCTCCCCTTACCTCTCACTAAAAACCGAGGAAAGCTGACCAGACCCCATCTCTGGGGTCCTTTTTCCTCATGTGCCTTTGTGTAACACCCTCTGTCTGCTTGCTTGTTTGTTCAGATCTGACTTACAGACAGTGTGTGAAGTTCATTCAATGATTGTTGACATTAGCTTTAGACTCTCTCTTACCTACACAACTTCACAGATAGGACACAAGTTACAGAAGCTCCTTCAATTTTTCTTATTAATTGTTCTGTTGTCTTGCAGTTGTTATTTATGTGTTTGCCCTGTGATAATTCTTTTCTGTGTGCAGAGCTTTATTGGTTGTTTTGCAGACAAGCTAAGATTTTGAGGAGGCTTTTGGGAGTTTGGAGGAGAGTTGCTTGATTGAACAACAGTGAGCAGTCACAATCTAGATTTTCATCAGAATGGCATCTGATAACATGTCACATAACACATAGTGATTAGCTGGAAGTAGCTGGTGAAGAGCTGTTCATTCGCTATTTATTCCCTGGTGTGGTTTGTCACTAGAATCTTTTTTTTGCACACATCTGCACAAATGGTACTGTAGTTCACTCTCCCATGTTTACAGGTGTTACTGCTAGGATTCAGCTTCCCAATTATTCATGTTGTGTATGTCCATGGTGCAGAGTCTGTATTTTTACATTATGGGAAAGCCAGACTAGTTCCCAAACTCTTGCCCTATCACCTTTCAAAAAACTTGCTTTATTTGGGAAAATCACAGATTTTTATTTAATTGAAGTCTCTCTTAAAGGTTTTTACCCTCTTCTCAGAAATTGAAATGCTGTTTTCTCCTGGTCTTAAGAGATTTTAGTACTCCTCTTGGTATTATTACTACCTTTGTGCTTTAGAGTGAGGGTGTTGTGTTTGTGATATCTCTTTTGGGAAAAAAATCAAGTTGAATATCATACAGCTCTACACCTCTAAAGGCAATAGTGATTCTTGCTTACTTGATTCATTTCTGTCAAAGCTTGAAGATCACATCTCTTTTGATCAAGGGGATGTCTTCTTCATACCTCATACCTTTCTAGAGAGGTGTTGGGTTTTTTTAAATACAGTGCTAATATCAGTTGTTGTTTCAATATCTTGGGCAGTGGAGGTGATAATTAAAAGGAGAGGTTGGAGATCAGGTTGGTAACCTGGCAGAGAAATTGTCATGAAGTTATAAAGGAGGTTAACTATATTCTTTGTGTGAGTGTAGTACGCCGTGAAGAGCTAAGGACCTGACATGGTATTCTGTGCTGGTGTCTCCAAAGTAGTTTTTTCCTAAGACATTTTTGTATGATTTTGATCAGACGAACAATGCATTGACTTGTTCTGTAATGATAGACTAAATACTGCCCAGAAACACTTATTCCTCAGTTCCCAGGCACAATTATCTGTACAGGCAAATTATCCAAATGGTCCTTAGCAAGGATTTTGGCCCATGCTAACTAGCCTATCCCAACCACTTTTTCCGCTGATGAGGAATTACCATGGTCCAGGAACTGTGCCCGACAGGCAGGTTGAGCTTTGTCTCTGGGAAGCCTGGGAGTGCAGAGGCCATCTGACCTCAGAGTCAGAGAGCTTTCCTGGGTGTGTTTGAACATTGTGCATAGACTGTAGCTGTTAAGAGCTAGAAGCGTTTCTGCCTTTGTGCTAAATCCCGTGGTCAGGAACATTGAAGGTGACACCCCTTCCTGAAGAAAGCTGCTTGTTGATCATTTGTACCCTATCAGCTTTAAAATGCTACTAGTGTGATGTGTGTGGGCATAAACTGTGAGATGGCACAACAGCCCTTCTGAGCAGCTGTAGATACAGGATATTGGTACGCTGTCTGTAGCAGTATAGCCACAGATGTTGTGAACATCCAGTGTCTTGAAGGGAAGCTGGCATGATGCTTCTGTGAGGCAGTATTTTTCTGCTTTCATTATGAAGATTCAAAATCCATCAGTTACTTTACAGCATGTTTTTATAGCTGATTTTGCAACGTAGTAGTCATTATCACCATTTCTAATCTCTTGACCCTTCACATCTTGGATTGCTTCTTGATGTGAAGTTCCAAAGGAGTTGAAGGTAACGTTTGTGTAAAATGCTTTGAAGATGAAAAGCTCCACAGTAGGTTTTTATTATTACCACAGGCAAAGTGTGCAGGAGTGGCTTAATATTGGACTGTTTATTTCCCAAGAGATGGCTTTGTTTGGAAAAGCGCATGTTATCAATTGAGTTTTGGACAAAATTATCTTATTTCAATCCTGAATATAAATAAATTGACAAACTCTTAATGGTTAGATTATTTGCATGAGATATTTGTAGAAGAGCAGAGCATTTATGGCACTACCTGTGTTCTTAGCTTATGTTTAATGAAGCTTTTTTTTAATGTATTTGGCTTCTACTATCCAAAGGTATGTTGAATCCAGACATCCTTATATATATAGCAGTATTCTTACAACTACATGGTATACAGGTATATTTACTTGAGAAATAAATTTATTTTGAGATACATCTTGCTCTTCAAAGATAAAATAAGTTCAGTATGTGAACAAAAAAAGTGGTCTACATTCAGAAATTATGATTTTTTATTAGAGTTTGGTTTACAGGCAGTTTTTCACATGTTCAACCTACCACATATTAAAGAGCTGTCTTTTTTTTTTTCTTTTTAGTAGTGCTTTAGATATTTCTTGAATCATTTTTATTGCCAGCCTCTATCTACATCATAAACTGATAGGTGATTGTACAGAGATAAATAAAAAGAAAAGTGAGTTGTTTAACAGTTCTCAAGCTACTACCGTTTCCATGTGAGGTAGAGGAGAGGGAGGGAACTGCAGCATTCAAATGGAAATTCAGCTTGCTAGAACAGGGGCTGCTCCAGGGACAGCGATGTCCTCCCATGGTTCACTGTCTCTGCTGCCCTTGCAGCAGGCCCTCTCTCCCACCCAGCAGCCTTGTTTTGACAGAGCTATTTTGTGGTGTCAGCACGGAACACCTCTGGGCTTTCTGGGGCAGCTCCTGTGGACAGAGGGGCCGCTGGGCTGCGGCCGGGCACCGCATCCCTGCAGCCTTGGGCGGGATGCCTTGCTCCCTGCAGCTGCACAGGCGTTGGGCTCCTGCCTGGCACTTACAGAAATCATCCTGGAATTTGCTGATTCTACCAGACACAACCTAAACACTTGCTCCCAAGTGGTCCCATCAGGACAGCTATTGGTTATGAAAAACATGCAGTGGCTTTCATCTGTAATAATACAGCTTTGTCAGGGTATTGCAAGCTTACAATATTCTGAGCAATACTATGAAGCTGTACCCCCTTGCTCAGCCTACAGGGAGCTTTATTCCCCCATGCTTCAGTTAAAATGTTCATTTACTGTTGTCACTAATGTCAGAGGTGGGAAGGGAGGGAGACTAATTTTTCCCTCTATACTGTCAGTAAGGATTAACTGCAAATACTGGACATTGCTTTCAAAATATTCTGACCTATTTACACAGCAAAACTGATCAGAACAAAATAAATGGTTCTGGTCAGTGGCTGAATGCTGTATTGTGGCAGCTATATTTGGCAATGAATTTTCTCATCATTTTTCCAATGTAGACAATAACCAAAATGCTATAGAAATTTTAAGCATTACAAGCAGATAATGCCCATACTGAATGGCTTGTTTCTCCTGTTGCCTTTTGGGGAAAGGGAACAATTTGGCTGTAATTCAGTTGGAGCAAATTCTTATGAAGCAAGTGACAAAAAAGCATATGAGTAGATTTATCATTCTGCCATCTGGGGTAAGAAACAATAGGATCATTTCCAGCAAGCTGCAGTATATACCTGCGAGATGGTGGATCTGTCTCCAAGGTATAACCTCTGCAAAAAAGCATTAAATAGGGAATTGTGACAGACTCTGAGTTGCTGGTTTCCTGCTTGGATTTTATTTTTTTATCTTATAACAGCTGTAGTGGATACTTGCAATTACCTCCTCATTTTTATGTGGTATTCCCTCAAGAATCAGTTGAGAGAAATTTTTCATTCTAGCTATTTGGACAACCATTCTATATTTCCTGGGTCACAGATTCTTGGTAGTTTGGAGGATAAAATTGCCTGACACTCAAGATAGGAAATACCTCTTTCTGTCTTACATCTTGAACTCAGTTTCTGAGAATACTAAAATGAAGCCTTTTTAAACTTCTTTTTTTTTTTTTCCCCCCACATTTCCATGTAGTGACAGTCCCAATGCTGTCCATGAGGTGGAAAAGTGGTTACCACGGCTGCACTCGGTTGTCATAGGACCTGGCTTAGGTAGAGATGAAGTTCTACTTGAGAACGCTAAGGTAATGTGCATACTGATATTTTATCCTATGTCTTTATGTTGAATTTTATTAATCATTCGTACATTTTACATCATTACACAGATGTTCTTGATATGGTTGCTAAATAGCAAATTCAATAAGATATTGTTGACTGAATACTACAGTTCCTATCCATGGTCTTCATTGTTAAGCTGTAAGCTTCATTCTGAATTTTAGGCACCTGTATAGTTGTTTTGATTTACTTTTGTTTAGCTTGGGAAAGTCACTAATTAAGAAATAGATGTTGGCATATCTAGATAAAAGGCTCTGTGTTTTCTTAGGTGCAAAGCACCACTACTGTAAGTGCATAAATATGAATTTGAGTTCCTAATTTTCAGAACAGTATTTGACAGCTCGTATCAGATGTACCAAAGAACAGAGGCTGTGTCCCCTCGCAATATGAAATAATGCTCTTAATTATAAAATGCTTTAGATTTCTACTTTGGATAAAGGGATAATCCGATTTTCTGTCAAGCCTTAGTGGAGAGCTGAAACAGGAGATTAGATAGTTCTTTATTTTAAATAATACATACTTAGACCATCTTCCCAATGATGTTTTGTATTACTGTCAACACATGTTTGTGTGTTCAAAGTGTATCTTTCAGTCTAATGTCAATCTAATTTTGTACAATTTAATTTTTTTTTTCCTGAGCAGTATTACTGAATTAATCAGTGGCACTAACAAGTGGAATTAATATAATTTACAGAAATGTTGACAGTTACATGGTGAAATCACAGAGCAGGCAAGAGACTGGAGACCACACTGTCCAAGTGTTTAGAATACCTTGAGAACTACAAAGGGTGGTTTCACTAGGATTTTATTAGAGAAAGTTGCTGTTGGAGTTTCTTGCTTCTTTTATTCATTTTGGAGGGAAAATGTATATATTATGATACAGAGGTGCAAAACTAATAAAAATTAGAAAACAAAGAAAAAAGAAATTTATTACAGCTGATGAAGAAATGAAATTCTGTTCTGAGTGAAAAATGTAAACAGTTATTTTTTTAATATTTTTTACAGAATTTTTTCTTAATAGAAAAAATATTTGGGACAATTTTTTTTTTCTTGACTTAAAAAACAAAACTTTGATGGGGTTTTTTCTTAAAGAAAAACAACTTCAAACAAAAAAAAAAGAATTTGTTTAGAATATCTAAGATATCTAAGATAAGCTTCTTTTATGTCAGAATTCCATCCTGGGTTTATGTGCTTATCTGTACTACAGAAGTATCTGGAAGATTTCTTGATTGTATTTTTTTCCTCAATGCTAAAAATACTATTGCTTTCTTAGTGAATTACAGGCATACTTTTACGTCAGTCTGGCTGTCCTGTGTAAGCCAGCTTAGAGTTAAAGAAACAAACCCAGCCGGTAAAGACAAGGCATTTGGAAGTTACTTCATGCTAAAATCTCAGGGCACATTTCATATGAGCTGTGGATCTGGCCTTATTAATTTTAAGTCACTTCAAAGCTCAAGTTCTTTGTCTCCACTGTAGCTGTGTAAGTGCTCATTAGTTATCCAGTGCTGAGGTTTTTAACATGCCACTGGGGACAAGTGAGCCCTGGTTGCCTGCCTGAGGAAGACTGGTGCTTCTCTGTGCTGAGTAAAAGCTGAGTCTCTCTCTTGCTTCAACAGCGAATTTAAAGTGTCAAGAAAAAAACAAGACATCATAGCATTGCTATTTTAAACTTTTATAGGAGGCTGGCTTGGTATAAAGTTTTCTGGTTTCCCTTTAAGCTGACTGTGGCATGTGTCATATGAACACAGGGCTGGGAGGTAGGTGAGTGTCTGCTTTCTGGCCAGGGTTTTGTATCAGTAGTAGTGATGGTGAGCTTCCCCTCTGCCTCCTGCCCCATTAAGGTGCTGAGGCATAGTGTTAATGGCATCTCTCTGATGCTGTTTTTATGTCAGTTCTTGTCAGTATTGTGCCAGCACATTGCCAATTAATGTGCTTCTCCACAGTCATGTGTTTGGACTGCTTCTCTTCTCTGAGCATTAAGAAATTAATAAATTAATTACTAGTGCTGTAACCTTCAATTTCTGGTATATGGCCGAGAGACAGTGTTTTGTAGTGGAATAGCCTCAGTACTTGTTGACCAGATGGTGCATCATCTCCAGATCAAAGAATGCTTTGCTTCCTCAGCATCTTTAGTATGTCACCTGCCTCTCTCGTTCTTAACACCTGCACTGTTCACTGTGGTATTTGAGCTCCTTTGAACAGTCTGATAAAAAAAACCCCTACCTTGTGATCAGTTTCCTTTGATTTGCTTTTTTTTACCTTGAGCACCTTGATAGTCTTTGTATACATATTTACTGACTTTCTGTGATTTTTGTGGGTTTGCCTGTAATTTCATTTACAAGTCCTGTTACAAGAAGCCACTCTGCAGGTTATATCCTTTTTGTGCCACTTGAGTGGGTCTGTGCCAGAACCCTCACATGCTGTTCTCAGTTTCTTGGAACTGGTGCTCTGTCAGAGCTTTCTAGCCATAGGTTTGCAGAACCAGGAACTGCAGCTTCAGAAGATTCTCCTAAAGAAAGCATTTGTTGTGTCCTGATAGCTGTACACCTGGATCCCTTGCAGATGTGGCCATTTCTGGTCTCAGCCTAGTTAGACCTTCCAGTTCCAAAGCAAATAAGTAGTCCAAGCTGCTCCTCTTCAAGAGAAAGGAGCAAAACCACATTTCTGCTCCACTTCTCAGCTCTGGAGTGTGCAGATTTAAGCATTTCTGTTCCCCATACTACTTAAAACTTTTGAAATGCTGTTATCACATCTCGTGTGAAAGTTGGCCACAATGTCAACTTTCTTGTAGGGAACATCAGGCCATCTGTTTTTCCCTTTCAGTGTCCATGATTTATTCTGGCCAGAAATATCAGTATGTTACATCGTCGCTGAGTTCAGCTCAGTTGGAGTGCTGCTGCTGGTGGTTTAGCCTGTTGAGAAAGAGTTTAGCTGCCATGTGGAAGCAAGGCCAAGATCCCTATGACTGTCCTCTGCTTAGAAGCAGCATATTTCCAAAACTGTGGGATATTCTCCTTTTTTTCACACAACAGCAGTGTTATGTCCCTATCATATCTACCAGTCACAATTTACTTCTTTCAGCTGTTGCATTTATGTTTGCACTTCTGGCTTTACTCTGATCTGACTTTCCTTGTAGGAGAAGCTTGCAAGTAGGAAGATTTTTGCCTGTAGCATCAAGAGCTGTTTCTTGGGTGTGTGAGAGAAGCAGGTTCCTCTGCTGCAGGGTGATGAGTGCAGCTTCCAAGAGGATTTTGTTTAAAATGCAGTATTCCTTGCATAGCCTCCTGGGAGAGCAGGAGATGCTGCCTGTTGCTCCAGGATGTTCTGCATTCTGCTGCCACCTAGCAGTTAGGCAGTTACAGGCTGAGCTGTGTCCTTCATTAGTTTCCATCCTTTTGTCATCTCCTTTCCCCTATTCCTTCTGGCTTTGAGATCAAATGGACTAAAACAGGATTGCTGGTGGAATAGCAGTTACTGTTGGGATCCAGTAGAGAAGCATTCATCCTTATGAAGAGCCCTATCCTTAACTGAAGTCTTTGATGGTGGAATCTTCCTTGCTTGTCACTGGGTTCCTTGCCTCTCTCCCTGAAGTGGCAGCACCAAGTCCTGGACTCCGGCCTTCCAGACTTGCTGTGTCCTACTTTGCAGCCCTGAAGTCAGAATGCTGTTTTGAGCAGCGCATGCTTGCTTTCCTCCTATAGGAGAGGTAATGATTAATGGCAAGAACAGCTCTGTGTAATTCAGATTACACAATAAAATCGACTGGATTCTCAAACCATATGCTTGTTCCTCTTGCTCAGTTCTCAGTCTTTGTTTTAGTTTCCAGAACATGTCAGCAATACCAGCCTGGGTTTTTCTTTTGGCTGAGGCCCTGCCTAGCTGCCATTTGTGCTATTGCTTTTGCTGGTTTTCTTCCTTCATGCCCCTTGCCCTGCAGTGCTTCCCTCAACCAGTCATTTGCCCTTAACGATCTCTGCTATCTCTTGGGAGATAAACTTCAGAATCTCATTTTCCACCCCTTGTGATATCATCTTGATGTTGTGCTAAAATATCTTGGCTGTAGTTGACATCTATATGGTGAGAGAGGTTTGGGCCCTTGTCACGGATCATCTCCATCAGGTGTGCCCAGAGAGAACCCATTTGAAATTTTCCAATGGGTGGATTCTCAGTTCCACGTTCACTAAGGCATCACCCTTTCTGTGTTTGGTTAGATGGATTTTTTCCCTCCCCTTTCAAGCCTCGTGGGTTCAGGATTTAGGTAACACTTCACAGCGCTAATAAATTGTGAGAATGGGACCAGGTGCTTCACTACACTATCTGCGTTAGTTTTTTTGCAAGATCAAGAGCACTGCAGAATACAGAGCCACCTGTTGTTATTATATGTATCTGTTAGATTTGAATCTGTCACTGTGGGCCTTGAAAAAGATTTTTCTCTTGATATCGAAGTAGTCCTCTCAGTTCTATTTGTACCAGGTGTAAGACGCCTGAGAAGCATCCCAGGTGAATGCTGCAGGTGACAGATTAGTAGTATTGCCTGTGGTACCTACCACCATGAAAAAATACATACCAACAGAATGTATTATTGTTTGGAGTCACTGCCCACGGCAACTCAAATTAGCAGAATTATTTTCCAGAAACTTCATTCTTTGGTGTGTGTCATGTGCATTTGCTTCCTCCCTGTTTATACCATTTAGAGGTTCCTGCTGTGGGGATTCAGCAGTTCATAAGGAACTGAAGTAGCAGCAAGGGTATGCCTCTTTCTGTTCTCAGCCCTCAGCTAGGAGGAGGTAAGGCAGCTGGGATCTTGTGCCTGAGGGCAAGGGGCAAAACCCAGTGGGATGTAGGTGCCCTCTCTGTGAGAACATGTTTGCTGTCAGCCTTCACCCAATCCCAGCACTGATGCACATATCACAAATAGAATCCAGTGAAAAACTGATCTCTTGCTAGCCAAGCTTCATTGCTTTCAAAAGGCCTGATGAGGGTCAGAATTTATGGATGTCTTCACCTAAGGTGAGGCAGTTGCTGGGATAGGATGCAGTTCTTTTTCTGTGGTGATGTTACTGGTGCAGATAAAGTTGGTGCAGAACACCAGCTCAAGGCAGAGATACCCTCTTGGTTATGCGAAGAAACTACTGCTGCTTGTGCTAAGAACTATTAGTATTCTGTGACTTCCTCACAAATGTCTTGATTAGAAAAACAGTGTTTGAATATATGCTAACAGTACCTTAAATACAGGTTTATGCAGCTTGCAAACAGAATTTATTTCTAATATGTGTAATGGATCTTGATGAAAGTCATTCACAGTGAAGTGGGATATTTATTTGCTTTCTACATGTAGGCTTATATTGTTGTTTAACTTGATTTTGATACTTAAAAGCATTTGTAAGCAAAACACTGGTATTGGATATCTTTTCAGCTCTTTCTGAGCATCATTCAGCTAGAAACCCTGGAAAGAAATTGGCAGTGATAAATTCAGTTCATTAAGTTCATTTTAAGTTTATGTTTATTTAAGACAAAGTGCCAACAGCTGACCATGAATATCTTAAGCCAAATCTAGTTAACATAATCAGCTATAAATTGGAAACCTTGTAGAGTTTGCATTGTGAGTGCAAACATTCAGCGGATGAGAGCATGAGAAAAATTACTGCTTTTATTTATTCTGATTTAGATATTTATAGTTTGGATTGCAATAAACGGGATTAATACTTAAAAGGGGATTTTAATGTGTTTAGGGCTGAAATGTGTGTATAAATGCAGCTTCTCAAATGGTCTCCATTTGACCATGATTTTGGGGGAGCATAGCCAAAAAGGCGTTCTCTGGTGTTTAACTAGGACAGTATTTCAGAGGCTTTTGCTTTTTCTTATCGTGTTTAGGCATTACTTTGGCTTATGTCACTTTTTTAAGAATTTAGCATGTGATTGAAGCTGATGTTACAAAACTGTTAGCTGTGGTTTTCCTGCATGCTTAAGGCAAGTGATCTAATTTGAATTCAAAGAAGAAATCCACAAATGAATAATTTTCATATCTTTTTTTTTTTTTAACATAGAATAGAACAGTTTTGATTAGCTGCCATCTACAGTGTCTTCAGCTTTGTTAATTGTAACAGTTTCTAACATCTCTCAAAGCAGTTAATGAGCCTGATGGTGTAGTGGGGTACTCCTTAGGGTCCTTGTCACCCTCTACCTGGCTTAAGTTAAATATTTTGCTGTGCACCTGAAAATCTGTTTCGGACAACAGGGCCTAGCATGTGGTACTACAGTCAAAAGACAAAAGACCAACTTTGAATGGAGTATAAACCATGAGATGAAGAACCTATTTGTTCCAGAGGAAGGATGTTCATCTCTATTATGTGACTCTTCATTCACAAGTGGTCGTCATCCCTTGCATGAGGTTTGAGGGCTTAGTGGAGCAATTAATAAGCTAGTGATAGTTATGCAAAGAGCAATACATAAAGTAAAACTCAGGCAATTAGGCTAATTAAAGGTGATTTATATGTGTCTTGTCCACAAAGAGAGATTTGGATTGTCTTTGCTGAATTTCGAAAGGAGGATGAGTCCTTGGATCAGTTTATAGGAACTAATAAAAGCACGTTTAAGAGATAACTGCACGTTTTCATCAGTCAATAAAAAGCCTAAAGCCAGTTACTGAAAATATGGCTCTAATGGGCAGAATCTCAGACAGTAGAACTCCATTCTTAACGTTTTTCAAACTTCTTGCATCAAATAGAATATATTAAGGGAAGCTTCTCCCCCCTGCCAGCTACGACTGTAGCCTTGAGCACAGCCTGTGCCTGGGATATTTGCCTACTTCTGGCTGTGCAAGATTACAAACTTCTGCTTGCCAAGCCCATTTTCCAGGCATCTCCACCACAGAGCTGCATCCTGTCCTCTACTACAGCTGAGTCCCTGCTAACTCTGCATTTATCCAGACTTGAAACAAGCAAGGCAGAAATGCTTCCTAGGGCTTTCAGTGCCTATTTGTAGGAATCGATTTGCACATGTTGGGGTGGAACTTATTTGTTCCTCCCGGTCACCTTGGGGGGGAGGGTGTGTGGAAATGCTTCGAGCTGCAGCATTTAGAGGAAAATTTTGGCAATTTTTTTCTTTTATCTCTCTGTTTCAGACAAAGCCGTTGATTTGGGATTGCTGGATGAGAGCAGCATCCATGCAGAAAATATAAGCAATTATAGGTGACGTTTCAACAGCAGTTTCTGATTTTAGCTTTCCAGGAGAGGGTTCTTTGTAAGAGGGGCTGCCACTCCCAGTGCCAGGTTATGCATATTTGCATGTCTTTACCAAACCAGAGTGTGTAATTACATACTTGGCATTTGCAGGTTGCAGGGGACTGCACTTTCAGCGGGCTGAAGGCAAGGTTATACTGCTTCCTAAAGTGTTTGGATGTCACTGTGGTCAATGCTGTCCATTATTATGGCATGTTAAGGCTTGAATTTCTTTTTGAGAACATGAGTAAGACTTTTCCCAAGAGTGGGTCAAGACATGACTCTTGAAGAGACTGAGGAAATGCAGTGTTTGTTGCTGATGTCAAGTAAAGCAATCTTTCCTTTGCTAGGTAGAAAAATGACAATGTGAAAATTAATTACTGTTGTGGGATAGGTGTTGCTTTATATATTCTGCTATTCTGGTTTTCTGTTCATTTCATTACAATTCAATCTTATATTAAAATGACTGGCTCTAATTTCCTGTTTCTTCCCTCTTTAAACACCAAATGCCAAAATTTTGTGTAGCTGAACTAGCTCATGAGGAGAAGCATAAGTAGTGATAAAACTATTAATATATTAAAAGTCACTGCAGGCATTCTTCCGTTAATCCACATCTAATTAAAAAAGCTGAAAAGTTTATCTTAGATGTGGGCAAACCTACATAATTGTCTTTTCTGTGGATCTGTGGAGAGCCAGCTTTTATGCTGTTGCATGTGGGCAGCGTAAATAGGATGGATGTTATTGCTGGCTCATGGACTTGGGTGGAGAAGTCCAGAGTGCAGAGTTTCTTTCCAAGAGGCTGTGGGTACTCACTGTGAGAGCACCACCTGTTCTCTGCCCCTGGTGCCTCAGGGTGGGTGCTCTGTGGAGACTTCCATGGCTGATAAGGTATCCTTTGGTAGTACTTAGGAGCTCCATAGCAATTTATTCCTCCCTCACATGTTCCCTGCCATTCCTGACCTGGCTGTTTCTTACAACCAGTGGCTCATCTCAGCCGCATTCCCTTTTCCATAATAATTGTGGAAGTGTGCAGGGGTCCTGGATGTCCATGTTAATACAGCACAGGTGAATCTTGTGTTTCACAGCACAGCTGCAGCCTATTAAATGGTTAAATCATATCATTCTTTTCTGCATTACTGTGTCCTCTTTCAGCAGTATCCCGTCCATTTGTTCCTTCAAGCTTCTCCCTCCTGCAGTTCTTTCCAACCTGAGTAATTTTGCCTTTGTGTGTGTGTTGTACAGGTATCATTGTGCTGGGGGTTTTGCGTTTTGGGTTTTTTTGGGGAAAGTGTGGTAGTGGGTGTGTTTTGGTTTTGTTTTGGTGGTTTTGCTTTGTTGTGTTTTGGTTTTCTCTTTTTTCTTTTAAAGATTGGAATTTAGGTTTGGGAATCTGTTTTAAAATTCCCATGTGAAAGTTGGGACAGAAAAAAGATTTCTACTACAATGAGTGCATTGCATTTAAGGGATAGTTTCCATGATAATAAAATAATTAAAACACATACATTTTTCATCCTTACATTGTAAACTTTTCTAATTAAAGAGTTACCTTTCCTCAGATAGACCAATGGTTTCTACTGTGACACAACTTCTTTTTTCATTCTTACTTAGTAGCTTGCTTGCACAGAAGTCCTGAATAACCAGTCTAAGAAAGACGATTTTTCAGGAAATTGTGTATTTCAAGAGTAGAGTAGGAGTAGATTCAGGTTAATTTTACCCTCTCTGGCTTTCTTCCCCTCAACCACCTCCACCAAAAACTGCAATCACTGAAATACTATTTTGGGCATTCCTAAATGTCAAATATTTGGTGCTACTAACAAATGATAATAACTGTGAGAGAGTTTGTCCCATAGAGCATCTTCATGGGATGTGTGAATCCCAAGTAATTTCCTCTTCGGCTTAATGAGGATAGAAGCTTCAGATTTGGTCTTGTTATTAGGAGAGGAAACTCCTGCTATGGATTTGTTCTAGCACGAGTACTTCACTCTTGCAATACAGTTAATCATCACTGATTTTAATATCAGGGTTGACACCTCTTTCCCTTTTCTCATGCAAATGTTGAATCACTGTTTCAGAGGACTACCAAGTATTTAGCCAGTCGATACAAAGAAGAATATCTCTAGCAAGAGATTACCCAAACCCCATTATTAAGGCTCTCAGTATGAAAGGTAAGAGACTGAATTTTGGCCCTGGCTGTGTATTTCAGAGGAAGGATCCAAGTTTCAGTCTTTGATATCTTAGCTACACAGTGTGGCTGTGGGTCATGAGGGTGGGTGACAGCAGTGTATCATCCTCTTCTCATCATTGTCCTCTCTGCTTTGTGACTCGTGCCAAGGTTGCCTTGTGAGTCCAGTGCTTCAGTTTTGGATGTCCTTGGGGGCTTAGGAATCAACTGAAGGAGGTTCTCCTGCCTTGCTCCAAGCTGAACCAGTGCTGTTGTAGTATAATACATTCTGTGCACAGAAAGGTTGTCCACTGAAATATCCTGGAGCTAGAATCTCCAAAATCTTAATATTCAAAATGCTGTTTGAAGGGAAGGGGTGATGTCCTGGGCTTATCATTGATATCTGTATGTGTTGCTGTTCACTTGTCACTGGTATTTAGATTCCAGCTTTTGTCTTAGTGACAAAATTGCTTAATATTTTTAATTGTCAATGTTCTCTTTTAAATCCTTTCCCATAAAAATAATTGTTACATTGGATACAACTGAACAGATGGTTTCTGCTCATACATAGAATTCTTATCAGGAACTGTTAAGTAGGTTTTGGTGTGAAAGCAGAGTTAGTCTGAGCTGTATTAATTGGGCAATTAACAGTGAAGCTTCTTCTGTATCCACAGGTATTAACCAGAAAAGTCCATACCAAATACCAAGGTACAAATACAGCTGAAAATTGATTTTTGCTTCCAGGAACAAAATACTCTGCATAGAGGGTGTTGCCATTATTGCCATAAAATCCTCTTAATGCAAATATTTAAGGGTTTTTGGTTTTTTTAATACAGTATCTGCAGAAATAAGAGTGTTTAAAAGTAGGCTTCTTCTCACCTAATTCTTTGTGTCTAAAAATAAAACAGTGTCTCCGTACCCCTGTGACAGCTGAGGATAGACAGGTATGTCTGTGGGGTATTGATCTCTCCCTAAATATGGTGTCTGAGCTGCATGGGGTGAGCTGCTCTCCAGTGATCCTGTCCACAATGAGTAGGAAACAGGGGTTCTCCTGTGAATATTGTGTCCTTCAAACGTGGGACTGTCTTACAGGGGTTCCCCGATCTTTACTGGTTTATTACAGTTTCAAAATCACCCCTTCCCCCCCAGAACTTCCTCTCTGAGGTTCCTTGTCTATCTCCAAGCAGTTTCTGTCTGGATTTAAGGAAGGAAGAGGAAAGGAAAATTATTGGGATAGGGGCTTTTTTGTTTGTTTGTTTTTTATTGTTCAGGGGGTTTTTTTAATCAAAAATGAGCTTTCTAAATAAGACAAATTACTTTGTATCCCCTGATTGTTCATTTTATAAGGAGAGAAAGAACAAGCAAAGATCATTCAGTATGTTAGATTAGAAACTGATACCTCAGAGACTTGGTAGACAATAAAAGTTGCTTTCCCAGTAGGTTTTACTTAGCAAGGTGAAATTTCTCTTTAGAGTAGAGGTCAAATGTTTCAGGTTTGTGGAGGATGTGCTAGAGAAGAAGGAATCCAAAACATGATTAGGAAAAAATACCTTATTTCTCAGGAGTGTACCAGTGATCTGGCTTTCCAGAAGTTATTTACCTGTAGATAGACTGTCATGCTTTGTAACTTCCTTTTTTTTTTTTCTTTTTTAATTCTTATACATACATTCTTTTGTTATACAATGGATCTTCGGGACTGCTTATTTAGGAGAGGGCGAGAGATTCCAGTAGCCAAGATGATAATTAAGAAACATGGAAAGGGGCCAAACAATAACAGCAACTTACAAACCTTAGCTGTTTTGGAAGCAGAACTTTGGCAAAATTCTTTCCCTAGATTGCTCATAATGCATTTAAGAGAATAGTTTGAAAGGATAAGGACTCCTGAGATCTGATGTCCTCCTTCAGACTTCCTTACTGACTCTGTTGGGGAAATTCAGTTTTAGAAAACGAAGTGTCATGAAAGACCTGCTTACTGAAGTTGACACAGTAGAATAAACTGGTGATTCATATTAGTGGGAAGTGGAGCAGTAATCATTTTAAGAGTACTGAAGGAGTTTGGTGAAGCTGCTAATGTACAAAAATATTCTAATTATAACCAGTTAGAAAACCAGGTTGCAGTAAAAGGTATTTGTATCTTCAAAGATTGGGGGAGGATGATCTTGCGGAGGTCTGGGTCTCAGTGCCCTATGATATCTAATCAGAAGAGCTTAGTATGGTTCAAAAATAATTGGGCTGTTGGATCTATAACATTCATTTATACAAGGAAAATACAAGCAGCAAAACACAAAACCTGGTTGTTAGATCCATGGCCTTGTTTTATTGTTACGAAGTGAGTCGAGTTAAATGTAATTGTTAATGAACTTAACACACCGGGAGCAAAAGCAGGGAAGCTTCTGTGAAGGAAAACTGAGCTGTGCACATCTGTGCAGATGAACATGAATGAATTAAGAAATTACTCATACATTCCTTAAAAGCTTTGAAAGTAAGGTGCAGGTGCTCTGGTTTTCAGAAGGCCACAGTTAATTCTGGGTGTGTGTTAAGCCTCCATCCTCACACAGCTGTTAAGTATACTTACTAATAAATTGGAATAATTTAGTAGTTGCTGAACAGTATGAGTTGTGTAAAACTTGTGATTGGTTCAAAATTATTCAAGTAGCTGAGTATAAGAGAAGACTCTAGTGTTTCTTGGGGATGTCAAAGGAGGTGGGCACCTGGCAGTCTGACACACAGCCCAAGTTGTGCAAGTGTGTGTAGGAAAGGTTTCTATTCTCTAGTAGCTTCTACTGTAGCCACAGCTGTGTGTTGTCCTCTGACTTGGAGCAGTGGGTAGTGTTTCAGCCTCATGCTTCCAAACTGAAAACAGTGTCCAGACAAAGAAAAGAGAAGGGAAATATTTTCCACTGGTATTGGAAAAATCAGAATTAGGTAGTAATGTTTGTGAGGATATGTATAGGTGATATGTAATAATTTACAGGGAGCAAGGTGGGTGGTGTTTATTCTGACCACTATACAAGAAAAGAGAGATGTTCAATACCCTGAACATTAATGAAAAATTGCTTCCTTATTCCTTACATCATGTCTTGCTAACCTGTGAAACTCAGTGCCATATGATAGCTAATCTGAAGACCTTAATAACAATCAAAAGTAATTAGACTTTTGAATGGATACGATGCACTGTTATCTTATACAGGAAAAAGATAAAACCTCCAGCTTCAAAGATGAGTTGGTAATAACCAACACTGAAAAAAACTTGAGTGTTGGCCACTGCTCATTAAAAAGCTTGAGGATCAGTTGTTGCTGCTGCTAGGTTAGGAGAGAGAACAGGGGTATACAGTCTGCTTAGAGATACTGCTTGCTGAAAAAAACACTTTTACAAGTGGTCTGTTGTCTGGGCCACCTTGGTTTTGCTTTCAAAGCATAAAACCTCCAGGACCACAGGTGAAATGACATCATACATACTGCTTGTCTCAGATGTTCGTTTGTACATAAACTAAAACTGCAGTGGGGCTGTCATCAGCAAAGCAACTGAAGTTAGTATTATAATTACTGGTAGATTTCCATCAAGGCAGTACTCAATGGGATTTTTCTGCGTTTCTTTAATTGAAGATGTATGTTTACTATGTGTGACTTGTGTTGGTATTACATGCCTCCTACAGCAGGGAGAGTGGGCAAGATTGCTTTGTTTGTTTGCATATTGTGGTGGGTTGACCCTGGCTGAATGTCAGGTGCACATCAAAGCTTCTCTGTCACTCCCCTCCTCAGCTGGACATGGGGAGAGAAATACAACAAAAAGCTTGTGGGTTAAGATAAGGACAGGAGAGATCATTCACCAGTCACTGTTATATTGAAGTATGTGCAACAGACTCAACTTGGGAAAGTTAATTGAGTTTTATTACAAATGAAATCAGAGTAGGATAATGAGAAATAAAACCAAATGGTAAAAATACATTTCCTTCATTCCTCTCTTCTTCCCAAGCTTACTTTAACTCCAAAATTTTGCACTTCCCTGCTCTCAGTGGTGCAGGGGGTTGGGAAATGGGGACTCTGGTCAGTTCATCACATGTCTCTGCTGCTCTTTCCTCCTTGGGAGAAGGACTCCACATTCTTCCCCTGTTCCACCATGGGGTCCCTCCAACAAGAGACAGTCTTCCACAAACTTCTCCAGAGGACATCCCATGGACTGCAGTTCTTCACAAACTGCTCCAACATGGGTCCTTCCCATGTGATGCAGTCCTTCAAGAGCAGACTGCTCCAGCATAGGCTCCTCTCTCCATGGGGACCATGTTTCAGTGCAGGCTTTCCATGGGGTCACAGCCTCTTTTGGGCATCCTCCTGCTCTGGTGTGGGGCCCTCCACAGGCTGCAGGTGGATCTCTGCTCCCCTGTGGATGTCCATGGGCTGCAGGGGCACAGCTGCCTCACCGTGAACTGCACCACGGGCTGCAGGGGAATCTCTGCTCCATGCTCCAGTGCCTGGAACATCTCCTCTTCTTCCTTCACTGCCCTGCGTGTCTGCAGGGCTGCAGCTTTCACATATTCTTGCTCCTCTCTTCTCTTACTGCAATTGCTTCAACATGGTAACGTTTTCCCCCTTTTTAAATCTGTTATCCCAGAGATGCTACCACTGTCGCTGCTGGGCTTGGCCTTGGCCAGTGGCAGGACTGTCTTGGAGCTGGCTGGCATTGGCTTTGCTGGACATGAAGGAAGCTTCCAGCAACTTCTCAGAGAAGCCCTGTAGCCCCTCTTCCCCCTTCCAAAACCTTGCCATGAGTAGCCAATACACATACCAACTCTGTGGACACTTAAACCAGGGAGGGAACATTGTGACTGTGAAATTACCTGCTGATATTAAAATGTTTTATGTTAGTTTGCAGAATATAACATTCTTTTTCCTATCAATTTGTAAAAACACAACTTACATGGTCAGATTTATTGTATGAATTTGGTTTGGATCTTACAAGATCTGAATTAGCAACCATCTTGAAAGTGTCTGCATTTTTTACAGGGTATTATAGAGAAATCGAAAGTGAAAGGAATTCCTATCATTATTGATGCGGTAAGTATTTTCTTGATTTCAGTCAGTGGTTTAACATCTAAGAACCTATTCAGTAAATGTTCTTCTTACTGTGTTTTGCAGGATGGACTGTGGCTCATTTCACAGCAGCCTTCTCTTATTCAAGGCTACCAGCGAGCTATTCTTACTCCAAACTATATGGAGTTCAGTAGACTGTATGAAGCCATGGTGAGCTGTTTGCCTTTTTGGTATTTAAGTATGTGCAAGTTTGGTATTTTTGTTCTTGAAAATAAGTAACTTATTACTGGCTTAAATAGTATGTGCTGTTTCTTTTATGTGAGAGAAGCATTCTCTGGGTTTTTATTCCATGGGATAATTGCCACAGCAATACATATTCTTAAACAGAGCTCTTTTTTAAAGAAGACCCATTCTCATGCGTTTTTTAACATTGCAGTGGGTATAGAAAAAAATACATGGAAAGACTGATGATGTTGCCTCCCCCCCCTCCCCCCACATGCATATGTAAGTAGGATGTGTTAGAATATGTTGTTCTAGTAGCAAAATATGTACTGTGTTTGGAATTCTTGTGTTGTAGCTTAGAGACCCTGTAGACAGTAGTGATCATCATGGATGTGTATTAAGACTCAGCCAAGCCATGGGGAATTTGACAGTTGTCCAAAAGGGAGAAAGAGATCTTATTTCAGATGGAGAGAAAGGTAAGTGAAACCTTCTGCTTTTAGCATTGTGATTGTCCTGTTCTGTTTGCTTTCAGTCGTAGTCCAGTAGAGTGTATAGCAAGTGGCAGTACGGCAGTATTCCCCTGAAGATTGGAGGGATTTCGGCCTTTACAGATCACCTTTAGATGATTTATGTAAATTGATATTTTAAGAGTGCAACTAAATTTATTTGCTGAAAAATGTTGCTTATTCTCATTTAAATGGTGTTATGTTTTGCATTACATGGGTATTGAGAAATTAATTATTTAATCCTTGTGAACGGTTTGAAAGTTCTTTGCTGAGGTGGTTTATATAAGTGCAGCTGTCATTGCTAAATTGATACAAAACAATATTTTTAGTTCACCATATATTGGTGGGTGTGAAAAGTGAAGACATCTTGAGGCTCATGACCTGCTCAATTCCTTGAAGCTGTCCATCATGGGGCTGCAGATTAGCATGTACATATACAGCTTGTACAGCAGCCCTGACAAATTAAAAAATGAACTCTAGATTGCCATTACAACAGTCACATACCAATATGGTTTAAAGTATACTTAATAAAATCAGCTGCTTGTCTGGTGCTTTTTATACTGATCATTTACTGTGATCGGTATAAAATTAATTCACAAGTTCATTTGTCACATTTTGGCTGCATTGCCTTATTTCACATACATAACAAGCAGCAGCTCTGCTTCTAATTATTTGAAATGCTAATCTCTGATAAATGTTTATGCTGCTTCAGAACTGTTTTGTATATACAGTCAATTTTTCATTACTGGGAGCTGTGGAAGTCTTTTATAAGAGAAAAGCAGATGTAAAATGACAACTGGTTTGTGCAGAGCCACCTTTCACATACCCTGTTAGTGCAGGTACTGTAGTCAAGTGTGAAAGAACTGGGACCTGGAAGCAATATAGTTACATCTATGTGTAAAGGACCTTCCTTCCTCTTGTAGTAGCTAGATTTCCCCACAGGAAGTCTGCTGTCATATTTGCACCCACAGCAGACTTGATTTGTAACCTTGGACAGTCAGGCCAGGCTTAAGGGTGGATGAACTCTGCTGGAGGATAAAATGTCTTTACTCCAGTTTATGCCAGCTAGAGAGCTTTAGAGCACTGCAGCTGTCTTCTTTCTCTGCTTTTATGTCTACAATGTTCTTTTTGTACAGGACTGTTGCTTTTTAAATGAGCGTTGGGAAGACCGGGTGAGCACTTTAGATTGAGTACATTATCTAGTATATCTCTGTTCTGCTTTTGAAGTTACTCTTGAGATAAGTGTATCCCCACAACTGCTGGAGAGACAGGACACTGTCTTCAATGTCTCTTGTCATGCAGGATTAAAAAAACCAGGAAACAACTGAAGCTCTTTCCAGTTTCAGTTTTGAATGTTCATATGTGGAACAAGTTCATGTATGTCTTGTGTGCTCTTGGGGTTTTTTATTTATTTTTTTCTCCCACCTTGTTCTTTGTCTCTGATGTGTTCTGATATTTTTTTTCTATTGGTGAAGTGGCTTTTGTTTTGAAATAAAACAGTTCTGTGCCTTTGTAGCAGTTGATTGATGTCCAGCTATAGGCTGCTTTCTTGTTCTTACCTTGGTGCTATCACTGATGCTTTGTTGGATTACAGACATTACAGGCAGCATTGTTGAACTAAGAAAGCAGGTTATAATGTCTGTTACAGAAACTGTTTTTAGTTTGCATGCCTTTCAAGAAGTTTCCTGAGAATTTTGCAGAAACTACAGGCTTCAGCTTCCTTTTAACAATAATGTTCTTTGGGTCTGGTCTGCTGGTCTTTTTTTAAAAAAGCTTCTCAAATGCAAAATTACAGATTCCACTGTGTGCACTGTGCCACAGTATGGAATATGTTGTCATGTCACTGACCTTGAATTCTTTCGCAGGTTTTTTGCTCTTATTTTTCATCTGTCCCTTCTTTTGATCTAATGTCATTTCTTTTCAGCTAAGACTACATATGTCGTGATTCTAGTGCGAGGGAAATCCAGATTATTGGATCAGACCAATGTCCTCTGAGCACAATCAAACATTATGAAAAGATCTGTGTACTCCTCTTGCCTTTTATTTATCATGTCATCATCCATTTGTAGTGCTTAAGCCCTACCTATTAGGCATATCCTGCTTGACCTCCTGTGTTCAGCATACTGACACTGTAGTTTACATATATTGCTCTTAAACTTTCTCCTTTGGGAAAATACTGCATATGTGCTTTCCACAAAAAAGGAAAAAAAGAAAAGTACATCTCAGTGCTCTCTAGGAAGACCAGAAATTGAGAAATTGCAAACTTAACCATGTAACTTTAGTGTTCTGTGCTTAGTTGTGGAGGAAAGAAGGCTTTTTGAAGATGCCAGATTTTGCAGTAGGGAAGACTGGGTTTGTGAATGCTCTATAGGTTAGAGTGGTTGTAGTGGTTATTTTCACAGTACTTCTATTCATGAAATGCAGTAGATAGTTTACTTTTGTTACCTTTGGTATAAGGTGTTGGTGAAGAATTACTCTCAGCAAAAAGCTCTATAATCTACACAGAGAAGCTCAATAAACTCTGATTGGAAACTGAAGTTTAATAAATTCAAAGTAAGATTTTATTAATAGACAAAGAAATTAACGAGTACAGCAACATACCTGAAACTTTGCTAGATTCACAAACTTTGAAGTGTCTGGAGACCTCTGAAGCTTGTTTTCACAGATTAGACTAGCTGGTGCAGGTGATTCCTTATGGCCTCAAACTCACATACTGGCCTCTGTGAAAGCAGAAGCAGTCCTCCACTATATAGGAGGTTTTTCTAAAATTTGTCTCCATTTCAGTAGTGAGTTGCCAACTGGCCTGTAAACGTAATCACCAAGATTTTAAATTAAGTTTTATATACTCTTTTTCTCTTTCCTTTTGCAATTTCACATTATAGCTTGGTCTACAGTTGTTGATTACCTGCTCTACAAAGATGAGCTTCACCATGCTCTTGGTAGGTGATATCAGTGCCATCACTGACCAGGGTAGGAATGAGTACTCAGCCTGTGGGTAAAAGGTAAGTCAGCTTTTATTCACTATGGCACAGCTCTCTAAGGTTATCTTTTTATTATTCTTTGGAGAACTGGTCAATAATAAAGTGTGGTTATACCAGCCTTAGTTCCTAACATGTTTAAAATTTGGTTAGGTCCTTGAATTAGAGGATTTGGATTTTGGTTTTTAAATAATATAATGTGTTTTTCTATGTTTGACCCTCCTCCCTTCCAAAAGGCAGGCTTTATGGGAACCATCCCACTACTGCCTGGGACTACTTTTACCTGGAACCAGTAGCCAAATTTGGTTTCTCTCCAGCTGCTCAGCTGCAGCTATGGTCAAGAGAAGCAAGGAAGCACGCGAGGTGGAATACTGAGTACCGACTTTGGGGTAAAAAGCCAACTCTTGCCATAAGTCCCCAAGCATTACTTCTAATTTCAGCCATCCAGCTCCCTGCAGAGCTGGAAAGGAAGCTATTCAGTGCTTGCCACTGCCTGGCTCACTCAAGAGCTGCTGAGCAAATCTCATCTAGATTTTTAACTGAGAGACAGCACCTTTATCTCCAGTCCTGCTTCTGCAGAGTGAGCAAAATGGGGAGGCGATTGACATCTTCCTGTCCATGGTGCCACTGTGCTGTCCATGGCACATGCAGCCCAGCGAGCTTCTTCCTGGCACTGTTCACCTGGCCCCTGAGTCCTGTACCTGTCCAAGAAAACTAATGTAAAATTTGGGTCATTTTCATCTAACTTAAATTGCCTGCTCTATCTCACACTCAAGGACTTACCTAAGTTTTAAAAGTGTGATTAGGGAATAAAAAAGTATAAGCACCCTTTATATAAAAGCCAACTTACATTTTCCACATCAGTTGAGTTGTTCCTCCAGCCAGAGTCATTAAACTTGGTTTCCTTGTCTGTATGCACTCTGGGACATGTTTCTGGGAGTCCACAATCTCCAGCCATGTGCTTTTGTGAACTAACTTGCAAAAGGAAAAAGATAAATTTGTTACCAGTATAAGTATAGGCTAGGTCAGAGATGTATATTGGTAAGAGATTTTACAAAAAATCTGGTAATAGTCTAAATCTTGTATTGGTGGAGTAAAATGGTTCTTGATAGCTAAATTATTTGCATAGAAAATGGAAATCTTAAGCCTTTTAATTAAACTGGAGTGTGTTTGTTGTATGGGATGGCTGTTAGCTGATCCAATACACTTGGTTGTATCGGAAGTTAAAATGGTCATGTTTCATACATGGATTCCTGACCACATTAGGGTGAGTGTAATACTCCTCTGTAGCAGGAAAAAAAGTGCAAGGAATTTGTTCAGGATGGCTGAGATTTAGGAGTTAAATTTAAATCTCCAGTCTTTCAGTCTGCAGTCTCAGTCAATGAGCTATTTCACATAGGCTTTTCAGCCTTCTTGACCATCATCAGAACAAACAAGATATCCTGTATTTCACATGCCATGCTCTAAATGCAAAGGTAAAAACCACCTCAGAGATTAATTCAATTTTTTCACTGCTGGGTGAACATGGTGAATCAGGAACAAGCAGACACACACTACCTTTTCTACTCCTTTGGTTTCCTAACTGTTATGTGTCTGGGAGCTGGCACTGTAAATGGTGCTGCCTGCATAGAGCCATATAAAAATCTGTGCTTCCCAGTTAACTTGTAGTGCTTGAGGTTAGCAAAACTACTGCATTGTGATTTTTTTCCTTCAAAGAGAGGACAGCTATTTTCAATTACATAACAGACTGTTGTGTTTTCGTTTTTTTTAATTAAGCATACAATACCCATAAATAGGTCATTCTTCTGGGCGTTTGGCAGCAGCAAAATTTGGGCTGGGAGTTCTTTCAGCTTAAAACTTGGCAATGGTACAGCTAAGTGTGACACCATGGTCTGAATGCTTTCACAAATACTAATGTGTATCTTACCATCACACTCTTCAGCACTTCCTGAAGATATTTTATGGCCTGAAATATATTAAACATAGAGCTGCTAAATGACTTGGCCATAGTTACCCAAAAAGTCTGGGGCAGAGCTTTGATTTGTTTGGAGCCTAAAACTCTCAAATTTCTACTTTCCAATATTCACTCAGTATGACAGCCTTCAATTTTTTGTTTCTGTTGCACTCAGTGCAAATTATTTCCATGGATTTGGGTACACAAGAAATGCGTGTGATGATATGTGAGGGACGTGTTGTATTTGCTGCCTAAAGCTCTGGCAGTATTTATGCGATGTTTACTTGCTGAGACTGTGCTGAAACTGTTGAATAGGACTGTGGTGGTTCTGACTCCAGCAGATCTCCTTGCAGGCATTTCTTCAGTGATGACATTTTTATTTCATCCAGCCTTTTCTCCTGATAGTGTATGTGTGCTGCATGGATAAGTGCTAGGGAGTTGGGTAATTTCTTTTTTCCCTGAGAGTTACTTGGCCTAAATCAGTTTTTATTAAAAAACTGTCTGCTACTAATTCAGAGGTGGAGTTTTTTTGATTCATCACCCTGAGAAACAATGACATCAGATTTGGTTGCCCAGACCTATTAGGAAACAGAACTAGACACCCTGCCCTAACAGCCAGCTTGACCAGCATTAATTGTGTGTTTCTGTCTCCTACACTCTGTCAGTGGAACTATAACTGAACCTCTCCGTTGTTTCGGTCGGGACTGGTGTCAAACTAATTGACCTTAAGTGGCCCTGGCTGCCGCCTTTTCAAAATTGACACATTGTGGTGATTTCAGTCTGTGTAGTTTCCTTCTTGTCCCGCATCCAGTCATCTTGGTCTCCCCAGCACTTCCAAGGACCATGTTTCTTAGGTTTTCTGGTGTACATCCCCATCCCTAGTTCAACATGCTACAGCCTCACAGAACAACAGATCCAAAAAAGCTTCATCCTCATGTAAATAGAGTATATTTCCAGGGAATAGAACTGCCCACCTTCTCGGCATTGTTCAGCCTTTCCAGCTAATCAAGGTCTTGTAACATTGCCACTGGTTGTGACTGCTCAGTGCAATGTAAAGACATCACCCCCATGGTCCTTAAAGAACTGCTGGAACTGTCTTCACAGCAGGGCTCACACATTCAGTGGGGGATGTTGCCCTGGGGGAGCGTGAAGACCGCAGTTTTATTTTGTTGTTCTAGGAGAAGGCTGGGAAAAGCATCCTGTGTTGATTCGGCAGTATGCTGGTTTGTCTTGATGCCACTGTGGGATTCCTCCTTATATTTTAGAAGCTTTTAATAATGACTGTAATTCAGAGGGATTTTAAAATGCTTTTCCCATTGCCTGTTGTCATGCTCATCATCCTTTTATTTTGAGATGTTCTTTGATCAGCTGAGCCTCTGCACAAGAATTGTGTGAGTATATATCTTTCCCTCCTCATTCAAGTGAATCTCCTCTAGTTCTGCTTCTTTGAAGGTATTCCATGCATTTGTTTTCCAGCATCTATGTGCAGAGTACAAAGGTCTGCTTTTGTTGTTGCCTGTGAGGTAGTCTGCACATATTTGAGACTTACTTTTTAAAACCGCAAACAAAAGACCACTTTTTTTTTAGCAGAGTATTATAATTGGCCTGGTTTGAGGAGATCTTGCTTTCCTGTACAGCTCAAAAATGACTGGAAGGTTGTGGGGCTACAGAATAGTGGCAGATGGTGACATACAGCTAATAAGCAGGGGCTTGTGCTCAGCTGTCAGTCAGAAGGCTCCAAAGCTTTTGAACAGAGGATTTCCATCCTGCCTCCTGCCAGGAGTTCAAGCCCTCAAAGTGAAATCCTGTGAGATAGCATCTTCAAAGTAGTAGAATTAGAGGTAATTTCTCCAAAGCACTGTATTTAAAATAAAAATAAGAATAAATCATGCCAGCTAAAAGGGCATGCTTTCTTCAGATAAATAACTCAGAAGGGCATTACACTTGTGCAATTTGACATTAGCTACTGCTCACTGAGAAACACATCCGGAATCTTAATTTGAGAGGGGGAGGGGGAAGGGGAGAAGAGTGATTGGGAAAATGAACTGCTGGCAAGGCTGCAGTGGTGTGTGCTGTGCTCGTGGTGACTAATGAATCTTTGCCCTCTCAGTGGCAGCAAACACGCACAACTGCCTGGCCTAGCGACCCCGGCAGGTACTGCTGCAGGAATTGCTGTGAAATGGAAGTGAAGTACAATTCTCTGCCCTTGCATGTAATGAACTGGAATGTATGAATTACTGGCATTATGTAGTTTTTTACCACTTGATGTTCAGGAAGATGCATCTGCAAGTCCTTCAGTTCTGTGAAGGAAATTTTTTCCATTGGTTTGAAAGAGAAAAATTTTTTAAAACGTTAAATATATGGACATTACTCCCTCTAAAACACCTGGGCTGCTCAGTTTATACACTTTGGAGAAACCCAGCCAGGCTTGAGGTAAGAGCTGTTGTCCAAGCAATGCCTGGTCTTGCTTTACCCTTTGCTTGTGTGTTTGGCATGCTCAGCAGCACACAGGTGATTGTCTGCACAGTCCTGAATCCTGCAGTAGCTGCCTGGAGATGCTAAGGATCACCACTTGCCAATCTTGATTCTGCCAGCTCTTCCATTCTCCTAGGAGACGAAAATAAATTTCTCCTGGGGTTTTTTTTCAGAGTCAAGCAAGAAAAGAAGCTAAGAGTAGGTACATGCCCACAAGAGAGTTTGGAGAAGGGTAGCAGAATTGATGCTGTTTTCTTTTTGTGTGCCTTATATGTCCTCCAGGCTTCCTGCTTGGGCTTGTTGGGAATGGAGAACAAAGGAGTTAACTGTAGTGAAACCGTTTGCGTGTTCCTTATAGTTAAAAGCTCCACAAAGAGATCAGTTTGACCAAGGTCCTTTTTATATTTAAAATAGAAATGTAACATCTGATATCCTGACACAGCCTATCCACAGTGACACTGCTGACAGAAGCATACACGGATGGTGAGGACACTGTTGATTGACAGAAAAAAATAAATGTCTTGCATGTGATTTTTACAAAGCCTAAGGAAAGGCTGTTTCAATAAAATATTTTCATGATGGACATGGTAGAACATTTGAGATTTTAGTTCTATTTTACATTTGCTTTTTGTACGCACCTTGGTTTACATTTGCAAACTCTGAAGGTCAGAGATACTGAAGAGTTGTGTTTGTGCAATAGCTTTGTGGAGGGTCTGGTCCAGTTTGGGGTGATGGCTCATGATGGCACATGAATAACTAAACTCACCTGTGCAGGCTGAGTGAAGTGGAGAAAGTGTGCACATCGTGCAATGTTTGCAAAGGATTAAAAGGTCATGAGAAAAGTGTTTTCAAAAATGTTAATGCATTTTTTTTTTTTTNAATAGTGTATTTCAGCATAATCTGCCGCCTGATAAGTCTCTCACCTGTTAGATGCTGTGTGCCTGAGAGGGTAGCCCTTGCAGCTACAGTGCTGTCATTGTAAATGGAGGGATGAAAGCACATGACTTTGTTTTTGGTTTGTCTGTTTGTAGTTCTGGTCTGCAGTCATGA
Organism: Pomatostomus ruficeps; assembly: GCA_013400735.1. Taxonomy (NCBI): domain Eukaryota; kingdom Metazoa; phylum Chordata; class Aves; order Passeriformes; family Timaliidae; genus Pomatostomus; species Pomatostomus ruficeps. The sequence goes on from VYZT01025041.1 coordinate 44,706, forward strand.
AGGAAGCAGCCGGAGATGTGGTGGACAGGGGGACCTCCTTTCTGGTTCTCTTGGAGTCTTGGCGCACTGGGCATTTGTTGCTGGAGCTGAAAAAACAAATGGGTATGAATATTAATTAATAACTTAGTTGCTGTGATTCTGTGTTCACCTATGGCAACTGTTGTAGGCTGGCTATATACATTTCCACATGAAACTGGAGATTTTGGTAAGAAGGTATCCATGTACTTTTAAAAAGTGTAAGGGTGTTCTAGAGCAGTCTGCATAATAGTAATAATTCTAATAAGACAAACCCTTCAGTAATCTAACATCTCCCAAGTCTGGGGCAGAAGAAGAGCCTCTGGATCTGTTCGCAAGGATGTTTATGTATGAGGTACGTGTTTTCAAAACAATTGAATGTAAGCAGAAAGTATGAAGGATAAGTGGTAGGCATTGGCAATAGCATCTCTGTAATTCAAAAGACATGTTGTTTGGCTTGTTTTTTTCTGTTTTGGTGAATACTCCTGCATTGTGCCTAAGTAATTCAGTGAGGCAGGTATATTGAACTTGCAAATAAAATACAGTTTCAAAGAGAGTAATTCTTTTAAGGCCAAATGGCAGTCCACTTTTGTTGTACCTAAAGCAGTCATGCAGATGGCTGTTGGGTTTTTAGTTAAATTATATCAATTCCTGCCAAACTAGCTGGTCCAGATAGTCATGTAGTCTTTCTGTGAAAGCAGCAGCTTTAAATAAGCTTGAAAGGAACGTAAGCAGCCAGGGAGTTAGTCCTTCTTCTCAGTAAGTAATGAGCTATGGAAGCTTGAGGAGTGGAGACCTTCAGAGTCTTTGGGATGCTGCATGCAGGTGCACAGTATCAGATGTCCATGGGAGTTATCCAGCCTGTGCTTGTGTTACCATGAGGTGCCCCAGGGGGAATGAGGCACCAGTTGAACCAGCCTTCAAAATTCTGAAATCTAACACACACAATTGTGGTTTCCTTTGTCAGTCTGGGTATCTGAAGTTGCAGCTGCCACTAAAGGAGGAATTCTGTTTTAAGTTGTTAAAAGAGTGGCTTCATTTTTGCACAGCAGTATTAAATTGCTGGAGAGATTAGCAAACACAGCACGTGTTCTCCAGACTCTCCTGACATGAGCTCCTGTGGCTTTTCTAAACAGCTTGCTCAGAAACTCCTTTATTTTATAGATGAAGGCAGAGTATAATTGGCATCAGCAATGCATTGTGTCTCCTGTGGTGGTGTTAAGGTGACCCTGCACAGACACCTGCTGTACCAAACCTGCCTACCTCGTGTGTTGCAGGAAAGGAGGAGCTTTTTGAGTTCAGTGAGTCAGGACATCTGCTTGGAGACTGCACTGCAGGCAGTCCAGCCAGTCCTTCAGCTTGTGCCTGGCTCTGGCATTTCAAAATGGGTCTGTACAGAGAGGTTTTCAAACACTGGGGTTGCACTGGCTTTCAGGGGTGCTGCTGGTACAGTAGGTAGAATTCCTCACCTAAGTCGGGAGGATGCTGATGTCTTTGGAGTATGGTGCTTTAGCTGCCTTGAGCCCAGGAGCCTGTGCACAGCTCTTGTTTCAGGGCAATATTTGGGCGTCCAAGATTAACTCTCAAGGTGGCTTAAATACTCCTGCACCTTGATGAGTACATGGAAGTTCTGCTTAGGTAACACCTAATTGTAAAGTCATGTCCTGCTTTACCTGTGTTTTTTACATTGGGATCATTCACAAAACTCTTACTTGGCAGAGTCAGCAGGTACTTAGTGTCTTGCAGGCAGCAATGCTCCGCTGAGGCTGAGCTTTGTGAGGTTTTTGATTAGCTGGAACCTGGAGTGCAGTGCTGGCTGCTGAACTGTTCTGCAGTTGTTTTCTGTTGTAAGGCAGCAGAAGTGACTCCCATGGCCCAGCCTGTGAAAAGGTGCTCTGGAGGTGGCAGGTGGACGTGGCTCTGGACTGTGCTGGCTTCTCTGGGGGAGGTTCAGCATTAGAGGTCTGGGTCTGGATACACTCTCTTGGGCAGTTCCTAAGTGTGAAGGAGGCATTACAACAGTGTGCCTTAACTTGTGTTGTGGTCTGCACCTGCCACTGATCTAATGAGGGCCCTGGAGCAGTCATTATGAAAATCATCTCTTGTGCGCATCCCCATGACCTTCCCCCACCCCTGCAAGACAAAACTAAATGGAGTTACCCAGCGAATGGAGAGGAAGGGGTGTTGAAAGGCTGTCAGGTGAGACTTCGGTCTTCCTCTCAAGGAAAGCATGAAGCTTCACATCAGTAAAACTAGACATGGAACATCTTACCCACTTCTTAAGCCTGTTGTCCTTTTGCATGCTTTGGCCTGGTGGTGTTTCTCACTCAGTCACATGCTGTGCCATAGGTAGGGAAGTATTTGTTAAAAAAAAAATCAGACAAAGATGCTCTTCAGTGCAAGAATCTGAGAAGATGTTTGCTTGAGAGGCCTTCCTGGCAATGCTGATTAACATTTATGAGTGCAAAGATGATGTACACCACCTTATAAATAGCACAGAAGTATTTGGATTCTCTTTATAATGTTGTTTTTTGGTTTTTTTTCCTTTCAGTCAAAATCCCTTTCTAGTGGCTGCATTTGGAGCTTGCTCTCTCACGAGGCAGTCTAACCACCAAGCCTTTCAAAAATTTGGACGTTCAATGACAGCATCTGACATGGTTTCAGAAGTTGGAACAGCTTTTAACAAACTTTTTGAAACCTGAAGCCAAAGCAGCAAAGAAAAAAGGAAAGAACAATGACTGCAAGAGTAATTACATGTACCGTAGAATTTACATAGTGCACCCTTTCAAGTGCTGTAGCAGCATTGGTATGTTAGGTAGATACTTTTTATTTTTGAGAATAGAAAAATATGATTAATGTAGATATTTTTTAAGAGTTTGGAATACAAAAATGTTTTGGTTGAAATAAGCTGTAGTTGCAGATCTGTTATAATATAATAAAACTAAACTGAAAGTATTCCTCTGTTTTTGATAGTTATTGAGCAATAACTAAAGTGTGAACGGCAAAAAAAATGCACTTGTTATTTAGATAAAATTCTTCCACCAGCTCAACTGAATTTCTTGGATTGCACCAAGGTTGTCACTTGTCATTCTTAGACCCTCTGTCTAGAATTAGCTATTGCACTTCATTTTTTGCCATGCTAGTACAGTAAGAAGCAAAAAGTAAGCCTCTGGAAAGGGAATGCATGAGAGTTGCTGTAGATTTTGAATGTAATTAGTTGCCTTTTCCCATTCCTGGTCCCAGAGGCAGCATTCATTTGGACAAGGCCCCCCCTTCCTGTAATGTCTTTTTTTGTTATTTTTTTAAAAGGTTCTCCCTTGGCAGAATAAAGATATGCTATAAATATCTTGGCAGTAAAATTCATTAAACAATAATTAGGCTTACCTGAAAAAGAAATAAATTTGTTTCTTTATCTAGTCTTCACTCATCTGGAACTCGATATGATGAACTTGTGAAATTATCATTTGGAGAGGTACTAGGCGGGGCAAGGAACTCGGTGATACCCAGCAGAACTGGTTCGACGCTCAGTGGTCATGGAAGAGTGAAGTGCTTCTGAAACTCCAGTTGGCTGCTGGGTTAGAGCTCAGAGCAGACCAGCACACAGGTCCATAGGTGGACAGCAATAAGCCAGTGGGAATACGAGTTGAGGGAACAAAGGGCAGCCCATGGCATGTACCTGGACCTTCACAGCGGTGTGCAGGCAGCGTACGCTGCAAGTCAAAGGCAGGAACAGAAAAGGAGTGGTTGGTGTTTGAGCTTCAGGTGCAGTACTCAGTACTGTAAAAAGCAGTTTTTAGAGCAAAAAGTGTAGAGACTTTTTGCTTGATCTTTGCAGGATGGACAGATACTGTCAGGGCCACACCAATCTGGTGTGCTGGCAGAGCAGGCAAGCGTTAGGTATACAGCAGAACTTTTGTGGGATTTTGCACAGGACCATTCCTTAAATTTTGGAGATTTAGTCAAAGCTTGTAGGGAGTGAACCAGCGGGGTGAGGGAGGCAAATTCATGCAAAGTAAATTTAAGTGGGTACTGCCCTTGAACCTCCAATCCAGCTCCACGTGGTTCTGCTCATTAAAGCACCGGAACAAGCATGTAACGCGTCCATTTATTGCTATAGGTGTCACCTGTTCAGCACAGCCACTGCTGCAGTGCTCCCAGCTGGAATGTGGTGTCTCACAGACCAGTCACACTGTGTTCCCATGCCCTGCAATAGCTGCCTGCAGAAAGCACCCAGAATCAGAAAGGCTAATCCAAGTATTTCCCTTCAGCCCTTAGAGTTGGTATTTCTGGATGCACTGTGACTACTACCTCACCTTGAATTATGCATTTTTGTTTTTCTTTTTAAACTAGTTACCTATGTTTAAAATAGGTTTTTTAGTGTTTGCTCATGTTGCTCTATGAGGGTTCACAGACTGCTCTTAAGAGATGAGGTTTTAGTGTTTAATTTAAGCAGTTTTGTAAACTGTCAACATCTCTGGGGAAACTTAAGCTATTATTTCCCCCCCCCCTTAAGTATATTTGAGAAACGTGACTACTTTTAAATGAAATCAGAAAGTTAAAACTGATTTTGAAACAGCTACTGCCTTTCCTTTAACATAAGCGATTTTTTCTTGTTATTAGAACATCAGTGTTATTATAATCTAAATGACATCTGTAGGCGAAGTCAGTCAATTAACAGAGCTGAGTACAGATTTCAACCTGCCCTGTTGGTTTTAAAGCTACACAGAAGTTGTAACTCTGTTATTGACTAATGTATACAAATTGTTACAATTTTTAAACATTCTGGAAATGTAGCGGTTTCTTTTGGTCGGAAATAAAAACAATAGCAAACTGACTGGTGTGTGTTTGGTGTGTGCCAGTCCTGTTTCACACAGCAGCTGAGCTGCCTGCTCACCATTCACTCTGTTTTGTGAGAACACTGCCACAAGCAAATGTACAATACACCAGCTGTGTCAAATAAGCACCTGCCCCAGTGCTGATGAAGAGACACCCCACTCTTCTCAGGAAGTATGGATAAGGGAGAATGGGAGCAGAAAAATAGCTACACAAGCCTCAGAGGTAACTGGATACCATCATAAGACAGGTAAAGGTTTCATAGGCAAAAAGCAGTTAACACTGCAATAAGGAAATACTTCAAGGTTAAAAGTATCCCCCGCTCCTATGTCTGAAAGGAACAGAATTGTTAAACCAACAGGCATAAAACTAAGTGTTTTCACCTTAAAGACAGGCCTAAATTCTTCCCTCTGCCTTCACTATGTTTAAATTCTGTGTCAGGTCACCAGCATGGGGTGAGGGCAGATCACAGAGCGCTTGGGGCTGGAGCAATTCCTGCAGCAGAACAGACCCATGTCTGTGTAAGTCGGTGCAGCTGCTCCCATGCTGCCTGGTATTCTGGATGCTTCCACCACCTGTGCTGCAAGACATGTATTTATTTACCTGGTAGTAGTGCCAACAGTTTTGCTCAAATTATATGCTATTGGTTTTAGCCATTCTGTTCAACAGATTTTATTTTGAAAGAATTAGTATTTACAACAGTTGCTACAGTAGCTGAAATAAAAAACAAGTCCAAGGATGAAGGATCAGCTTTTTTTCTCAGTCTGCTTCTCTGTCTGCCCTCCTTCCACAATTTCCCAAGTTGAAACGGCAGCTCTATCCTGTAAGAAAAAGTAAGCAGGTCAGTTCTGCCCATCGGGATCACAGATTTTTAACCAGGATTCACTCAGCAAAGCTATTCATCGAGCTGGGCAAAAGAGGTGACAATACAATCTCACAGGAATGCCACTGCTAGTAGTAATGCTCAGAGCTGTAAAACAAAACTAGACAATTTTTCCCAGCTCAGACGGAAGAAATACACAGTAGAAACGTCACCTCTTCAGCTGCAGAAGGGTGTAGCCTCTTACGTGAGTAGCTTCTGCTCAACTCATGCAATTGTATTTTCAAGTCTCAATGGCTCATGTCCATGAAAAACTCACTCAATACATAAGAATATATTGCTGAAAATGTTTGATGTGATGAACTCGGACAGAAGCCTGTTGATTTTAGTATCTGCAATGTGATACTGTCATATTTTTGAAAGGCAATATTACAGCTAAATTGAACATTCTATTTAGAACTAGCTGTTTGACTGCAATGGTTGAAAGTAAAAGTTAATCTGAACACTGGCACACGACAACGTTCCATGAGTGCTGACTCATGAGAGTGGCTGGAAACGTTCAATTGTTTTTACATTAAAATGAAAACTTTTTGATGCCTAAGTACCCAATTACTACATTTCACTTAGTAGCATAGCTTCCAAGCATGCTACAATGACAAGACACATAGATTCTTTTTAATCAGTCTGTTGCAAGTTACATAACTTCAGCCAACATCCTTTGCATTGAGCAACCTGACAGAATAAACCAGAGTAGGGAAATCACAAACTAGAACCTGAAGGAGAAATCACACTTTCCACAAAGCTGATATTTAAGGAAATTAAGCTTCTATTCGAGCCACCCGCCCTGCCCTGCCTCACACCAGGGGAGTTCCTAGTCTGCACTGGCTGGAGTTGAGGCTTCTCTGCTTCATCTATTCCACTGCTTTTCCTCCTGCACATGGACTCCAGAAGTTGCTGGCTTATTTGAGCCTCACGTGACAGAGGGCAGTGTGTTGGCAGTGGCATTAATGCATGCACAGTGGTTTTGTGGAAATGAGAGGCTGGGTAGAAATGAGAAATTCAAGTAACTTCCTCAAGCACTTATTAGGCAAGCAGGACCCCTCTTAGGTGCTGTTTTACCGGGGCATTTTCAGCATCAACTGACCCAGCCAGGCAGACTCATGATGAGCAAGAGGGTGGGGAGAGCCCTGCTTTGTGTAGGCTGTGTGTTGTTGCACGTGTGCTTTGGTGAGCCTGTGTGAGGAACTGCAGAGCTGCATCACTCAGTTTGCAGGACTCTGGCATCTGCAAAAGCAAGGTGTGAGCAAACTTCACAGCACCTCTTTGGATACTGCCACAGTATCAGCAGAAAAAGCAGGAATTCAGCTTTGGATGCTTGCTCTGTGTGTGTGCTTTGTCTTCTGGAGCAATCTATTCTGAGACAGATTATGCTGAGCTTCAGATTATTAAACATTTTTTTAAATAAATGGAATTGTTTGAATCCTGGCTCAGACTAATTTGTGGGGTTTTCAAATGTAAATCCCTTTAAAAAACAAACCAAAACAAATCTGCAAAAGGATGGAGGTGGGGCTGCAGCATTTTTCCAACAGATGAAAAGGCAGGCTGCTTCTCCAAGACTTCATCTCAGCACAGCTGTTTGGATTTGCAAACTTGCTTGACGGATGAGCATAGTGGGGGTTTACAAACAAGTTAAAGGAAGCAGATGTTTCAGCTTCCCTTTCCTGTCACAGCTGTGGCTCACCACCACCACCAGGCTCTGGCCCTCACCCCGGTTTGTGTCTGCACCCCTGCTGACCCAAGAGCAGGGGAGAGCCGACCACGCTCTGCCGTAACAGGAGTGCTGAGAAAGCAACAGCCCGCACGTTTGGCAGCTGGAGCAGATGTGTGCTGTCACTCCCTGATGTCACCGTGCTTTCCATCCTCCTACTGGCAAAACAATGGGACCAGGCTTGCCAGGATCAGTTCCCAAGCAAAGGAAAAATGAGCAGCGTAAGCTGGATGGGGGGAGAGAATGTTGAGGATTATTCTGCACTCAAGGAGAAATGCTGACCCAGCAATGGCTGGGACAGAGGCAAGAAGGGCAGTGATCAAGAACAACTGGAAGCAGCAGCACTTTAAAGAAGTAATCCAGTTCCTTGGAACCAGGAGGAGGCAGTAATGCCATAGAGGGTCTTCCCTCGAGCAAGAAATGCCATCGAGATAATGGAAAAGAACACTGGCATTAGGTGTAGGCTAAAAGCAGAAAGCAAGATGGAGAGAGTGGTATAGGAATCAGGCAAAGTCCCTGTGGCTCAGAACAGTTGGGAATGAAGCTGCTGAAGATATAAGAGGCTTTCTCATGAAGACTTATTTTTGGTGGAGAGTGTGGGGAGAGTAGAAGGAAGGCATTATTTTCACAAGTCATCTCAGTTTACTTTCCAGTTCCTTTGCAATCTTTTTTAAGACTGCACACATCACTCACACCCTTCTTTCTGGATTGAACTTGGGCAACTTAGGGATTTCTGATTATGAGATTTTCAGTGGTTTGCATGGAGACAGCAGGCTGAGGGGGAGCAGAAGAGAAGGCAGCAGTACAACTGGACAAGGGCTTGACTTCCACCTCCTGCTACTGTAGTCACACAGGGAGCAGGGCACAACGCCACAAGCTGCTGAGGGGAATGAAGGACAAAAATAAGTGTTGTATTAAAAAGTGACTGAGAGTCTCACAAAGAGGAGACTACCTTTATGTCTTCTACCTTTATGTGGATTCCAAAGGCAGCAAGGTCTCCACGCAGACTGTCACAAGCCTCCAAGAGGGGTTTTCTCTCCTGCATTAACTGCTTCCTCTTTTCCTTCTGCTCCTGTTTGGGTTCCTCGGCTCCCGCCACACCCTCCAGCAGCACAGCATCTGCTGCTTCGGGCAGAGCCAGCGCGTAATGACGGACCTTCGAGCGGAACCTCACGAGCTCCTCAATGACATTGGAGAGCACTGCAGACTTGTCACCTCCCATAGCCTCCTAGAAATCAAACAGGGTGCTTTACAAACATCTGAGAATGACATTAAAAAACTCAACCCCCTCTCCGTAGCGATGTGAGGCCTTACCACCTCTCTTGGTTGTGCATCTTCCATATATTGGTAAGATTAAAATGTCACGATCTCACTAATGCTGGACAAAAAGTTACAGTTAAGTCACACTTGGAAGTAGTTCAGCATATTCCCACACAAGAAAGCATTTACTTTGGAGCAGAGTGCTCTCACATAAACACAACATACTGTTTTACTCAAGTGGGGAACTCGCTGCCACAGGAAACCGCTGAGGTGCAAGAAGTGTGCATAACTTAAAAAGGGATCAGACAAGTTAATGTAAGAAAGGCCTGGCAACAGGAATCCAACACAGCAAGGGAGGCCTAGCCACCAGTTCAGACAGCTCCTTGGCTGTAAAAGTCCAAAGACAGAGAATACATCAGCCTCTTACTCTGTCTTTGAGCTCCAGACCTCCTTCAGGAAACACAAACCAGGGCAAGTAAGTATTTTGGCTTTAAGTCTCTAGTCTATCCTATCCTATCCTATCCTTCTTCATTTCTTCTACAGAAAATCTTCCCAAATCCACAGAGCTTTCATCTGATCCACCTTACCCAAAGTTTCAGCCACTCAAAAAAACCCGACAGCGCAGCAGCTACTGCACATAGGGCGTGGGTGTTTCCTGGCTATAGCCAACCCCCTTCCTCCCCTCAGCCACCTCCAAGCTTCCTCAGCCTCCTCTGGCTTGGCAGGAGTCTCACTGGCCAATGCCTCAGGAAGGGAACAGACTTGTTCCTCCTACAGAGTCCAGCTCCAGCCACTGCCAGGACAGGAGCCTGGGAGTCAGCTGGAGAGGAAGGCCACTCCTCAGCGCTGGCACAGCCAGGCTCCTGGTCGTGCTCCTGGCAGAAAGACCATCCCTGTTCCTCATTAGAGGCAAACTCCCAAGAGGAAGGAAAAGGGCATACCTCCAGCAAACAAGAGAACAGCACTGCAGTGTTTTATCACTACAACACGAGAGCAAGAGCACAAAGCGCACCAAGCCAGGGGTGAAGCTCCTGGCAGCAGCACCATCTGGGAGTGGAAGAGCAGCTGAGTAATTAAAGCCAAAGGGGACTGGGTTTAGTCAGCGAACAGCAGGATGGAAACAAAAGGAGCAGAATTTCAGAAGTCACTGACAAAGAGGAGCAGGAGGAGGAGGTGAGGGGGAAGCTACTGAAGATAAGAGTGTGAAATGCAGCAAATTCCCCGAGCTTTCAAAACATGTAACCATACTAAACAAAAAGTTTAGGAGACTGAAGAAGGTAATAAATCTAAGTGCCAGAAATGCTCCATGCTAACCTATGGCAGCCTAAATACTTAAATACACAAGGCAAAGACATGATGATGGGAACAAGAAACATGTCTACAAACACCACTGCAAGAGTTCAAACCAGGCACCTACTGGTGTGAGAGCCTTCAAAGGGAGGAGCATCTTTAGGAGATGAACCAATCTGATTTCTGCATAAAACACTGTGTAGCCTCTCAGGGCTGATCTCAAATTTCTGGCCCTTGCTTACTCCACAAATTTGCCTCAGCTGCACCTGCAATATACTCAACACTCCACACTCTTCGGCAGAGCAAAAGCTTCCCAGCTCTAGAACACGCACAACAGTTTTCACTCAACACCTTTCCAGATGGATTCACCTTACCTCCCTGTGGGTAAGATCTTCTCTTGCCAATGCAAAGAGAGAGAGACAGGCAGTCTTATGGAATACAGCCACCAGACTGGGAAGAGCTATTCCTTAGCATCCCTACTGATAACTTCAGAAGCACAGGCAGCTACATTAGGCTGATTAGCTGAGATGAATCCCAGCCCCGGAGCAAGGCAGCCCCACAGGCTACACGCACACATCCAAATGAGGGGGCTCAAACACCGCTCCCTGAATGCTCTACACTGTTAGCACAGCAGTGCCCAGGCCAGGCAGCCCTGTTCCACACAGCACACGTGTCAGGACCCACTGTGGTCAGGGACTGCTCCTGGCAAGCTGCATGCCTGGGGCTGCCTGGCTAACGGGCAAGAAAGGCTGGATGCTGAGCTGTTGTGGCTGGTCTCAGGGTCAGAGAACAATCCCTACACCATTTTATTTATGGAATTGTGGTAGCCCATGGACCTTTCTGATGAAGATTTTGACAGTTTTACTGAAAGCTGAAAGAGCAGAGGAACAGAGAGGAGTTGGAAGAGCTCCTTCCTTCCTTCTTATCTCACACCAGCATCTTCTGCTGATCCTCCTGCCACAGAGAAGGGGACGAGCACAGCCTACAACAAAGGAAAGCATTCAGATACTTGTTTCAGCAAAAATATAGGTGCAGCAGACACCTGCATACAGACAGCCCAGAATCTGAAGGAATGACTTTGCCATCCAACTAACAAAAAATTTAAGTGTTTAGTATGCCACTAAAAATCAACATGCAAACCACAGGCTATGGGGAGTAACATACAGCCAAATCACATCCAGGCAATGTTTTGAAAGAAATTTTGTGAGAAAATCCATGGAGGCAAACTAAATAAAGGCATTACTGCTATACTGCCTGATTTTCAAAGGATGAATAATGTTATTTACGTTTTCTTATTCTCTTCTCCCCCTCCCCAAAATAAATTTTTGCAGAACAGTTTCTCTACAGTAAGTTTTCCACTACTTTGTATTCAGCTCCATATTTGAGCAGGAGAGGAGCAAAGAACAGCTTGCTTTTCTCCAACACCTTGTGTCATTCTAAATGCTCCCCTTCCATACATCAGGATATCACCTCCATATTGATGACTCTCTTTCCTTTTCAACACTTTGCTTTGAGGTTTTCTCTTCTCTTTTTTTCTTCCCATTCCTATCTTTCCAAGAACTAGTTATGTATGGGCCCCATCCCCAACTCATTGTCCTCCCCACCCCATACCCCACCACGGCTCAAGGCAGAGCAGCCCCTTTCCCTGGCTTTCTGCAGAAGAGGGGGACCCCTCCCAACTGCAAATATTCACACAGCTATCAAAGCCAGCCTGGATGCAACCATCAGGAAGAAGAGGAAAAGTTGGGGGAAAGCCAGACACATAACAGGACAAGTTAAAGGCATCCAATGCTAACTTTTTCTTGTTTCATTCCTCAGTCTTTTATTTCCACAGCAGAAGTCACACGGGAGTATCTCCAGGAACTAAAAAGCCCACACTTTGTTCCACCTGCTCATACACTCTCCTAAAACATCACAGGAGAAACTGCAAGTGGTGCAGAAAGGTTTACTAAAACCATAAATAACTTTGTTACATCTGATGCTTTCAGAAAGCATTCTATGAAACATAACACTGGGGCTGCTACCATATACTTGAACACATAGAAGAGATTATTTCATTACCTGTCTTTCTCCAAAGGACACCCCAAGGGCATTGAAAAAGCCTTCTATATAGGAAATAATACTTCCATACACAACAGAGCTTCTAGGAGATCCAGCATCCTGTTTAGAAAACACTCAAAAGAGATTGTCCAGTCAATACATATTACAGAACCCAGCATCTCTCTGCAGCCTAATCCACAAGGGAAAACTATTACTAATTATACAGATCTACCTCCACCAGGAACACCTGCCCGGACAGGCAATCTTAGAGAGATATAAAAGCACCTCACAGCACAAAGGGAAGGGAAAAGCTCATCACCAGCCTGCGCAGCAAGGAGAAGAGAGGTGTGAAGCTGCCACACATTACATGTGTGCAGTAAATTAGAACTAAAAATAGCACTTCTGGGCATGAAAGGGCTGTGTGTATGGAAACAAAATAAAAAGAACCAAATCCCAGATTCATGGGCACCTATAATATAAAAGATTTTTAAAAAGTAATTCTTTGTGTATCTTATTGATTTGATCCATGTGGAGACTGCTTTGAGATAGCGTATAGCATTTTTTCATGCCCTGAAAGCACCAGCAATCAGCAGCAGCAGCAATAAAATAAGGATTAAATGACAGATTGAGGAGCAATTTAAGGGACTAACCCTTGCCTAAAAAATATGTGTGATGACGTGCACAAGCAAATCAGCAGCTGGTACTGGATTTTATCTCACATCTTCATTAGGGCCTGAGATAAGCCATAGTTTAAAATGTATAGAAAGATCTGAACCGGGAGGAGCTGGAGCAGGCCACTGAGAGAAAGGAATAGGAACATGCCATCTAACGTGAGAAGTGTTTAGCAGCAAGGCTAAAGAGAGGAGTAAGTAGTTATGTGGATTTACTCACAGTTCTTAAGGAGAAAAAACTACACTCACAGCCATAAAGAGGGAACACTCAGACAGCTGGGCAATACCCAGAGAAGCTTCACCACCCCAACCAGAAATCCGAGTCAGCTGCCCCACAAATACTCCATCCCATTCTCAACAAAACGACTGACAGGAGGAATTCAGGGGGAACAAGGAGTGACTGACAAAATGGGGGTACTTGGTAATGTACAAAAAACATTACACGTCCCTGCTGCCAAGTGTTTCAGGTCAGAGATTTGCTCAGAGAGTCATTTTGTAAAGATAAGGCTAAGGACAGAATTTAAAGCCAATGCCAAAACAGGGCCAGAGGGAGGCAGGATTTCTAAACCAGCAGTCCAATTCTCTCTTAAAACCAGTTATTACCATGTACACAACATTTCTTTTACTGCACAAATATGGTGAACGTGATGACAACAGCCCTCAAGGAGCACAGCAACAAGGCTGAGGTGCTTGCCTTGAGTGACAAAGGGAGCTGTTGGTAAATGGAGAATCCAGAAGTGCTTCAGATAGTGTTTATTGCTCAAGTCTTGTCCTTACCAGATGCTTTCTTTGTGTCAGCAGGAGAGGTTTTAACAAGATCTTAATTTGCCAAAAGCCACCTGAAGACAGACTCATGCAGGAATGGTGATGCCAGTTACAGTCTGCCCACAGCAGAAGCCACTCAGTCCCCAATGCTGACCTTGCCACCGTGACTGTCCAGTGCACCTGGGGCTGCCGGCCAAAGCCCCTGCAGCAGCCACTCCCCACCACTTCCCCATTTAGCCCAATTTTTGTGCATGGATATTAAGCAAAGAAGCAGGGTAAGAACACAGAACCAGCACTAAAATCAGCAGCATGTCACAACAGCTTCAGACCTTTCAAAAACCTTAGGTATAAATAATATAGGGCAGCAGGAAAGAAACATCCTTTGGACACAACGAAGCACAAAACAATAGCCATGCACAATTCCTGTGACAGGGTCAGGACAAATAGGCTCCATTAAGGTCAACAATTTATGGAGCTTTGTTTCTGCTGGTTTCTTATGTGAACAATAAACTAATCTGTCTGCATTAAGCAGTAGAACAGTGGACAGCTGTCATTTTCTGATCTCTGTATCCTAATGGGTTACCTTAGTAACAGCCTTAAGCTGTCTGTTGCCATGGTGAATGAGGTCCATAATTGCTGCAACAGCCCTGGAGGTGTCAAAGTCATCTGCAAACGCAGCCTTCACGGTTACTTTTGTGTTGGCTAGCCTTCAAGAAGAAAAGGTAACATTTAAGATAAGACAAACAAGATGCCAGCAGTATGCTGAATTCATCAGCCATTCAGCCAGAAGGAGTCATTGAAAGGACACTGCCATCTCCTTCCCAGCTGTCCTGCGATGGGCAGTGCTGCACTCACCAGGGAGAATACATCTTTCCGCTGTGAAGGGAAAAACTCAATGCAGGTAAAAGTCATAAGTGTTACCTCCATTCAATAAATATACATGGTTAATCAGAGGAGCCAACAACAGAACAAAATTTGCCTTAAATAATTTAAAAACAGATGGAAAATAAGGTTGATATTAAGCACATCAAACATCTTCCTGAGTTCTGGGTTTTTTTCCCAGCAGCCCATTTATCATGCTAACAGCATGCTTCTCTTCCAAAGCCACGCCACAGGCAGCACTCCAGTACCCGGCAAGAAAGCTGTCCTGGGCCTGGCCAAGAATCCTTTTGTCAGGATCCAACTCAGAACCAGGCGCTGCTTCCTTGTTTCCCAGGAGTGCCCAATCCCAGTCCCAAGGGATTCCACTCACCAAGGCCCAGATGGCAAGGTCCAGTGGGACCATTTGTGTAACAGCATCAAAAGCCAGCAGGCAGCCAGCACTGATCATGGCAGCACCAGTGCCACCAGCTGCAGCCACTTGGAGAGGGAGATGAGGAGAGCAGGAGGGAGAAATGGGGAAGTAGGAACAGCTGCTGGCAGTGTGCTCCCACACACAGCCAGGTGAACCAGAGCTTGGCAGTGCTCACCCAAGGATGCCATTTCCAAATACAGCTCAAGGAGCAGGGTTAGCTGGGGAGCCTCAAGCTATCCTAGCATCTCTGGGGCTCTCCTGAGCCTTATTTTGCCTCTTTCTGAATGTTTTTACCTGGAATGCCTACCTCCTCTCAGATACCAGACAGCTGCTGTCCTGATTCACTCCTCCTAACACTCTTCCCTGCAAGCATCCCTCTCTCCACTGAGTATCTAATACTTTGCTAATTAAGAGCTTTGTTTCATTTTGGTTGTTTTTACACCCAGGGATACACAAGTTGTGCCCTCCCACACATCCTCTACAGACTATCCATTTCAACTTCCTCAAGCCTCTCAGCTTTATCTCGCACCAACAGATTTTCTGCAGCCTCCTGCTGAAGGATTTGCTTTTGCCAAATACCAGAGATAGTTAATGCAACTCCACGTTCCTGTAACGTGCTCCAGTGCCCCTTGCAACCCTCAGTCAGTGCAGCCACAAGCTTCCCCAACAGTGAGATGCCTGAGCCACAGGGAAGCTGCCTCTCACCCCTACAGCACAGACTGTCTCCCCTCGGATTCCACACCCAGAGCTGCCTGCACTAACCTTGCTTCAGGGCACTCACCACCCCTCCTACCCTGACTCCACAGCACCGTGCTCCTGCCCTCAGCTTTGCATCCAACACACAGCACATCTCAGTCCTGAAGATAATCTGGTTTTCATAATGGACTCCAAAGGATTCTCCTCACCACATTCAGGATCACGAGAAGTGTAATTTCTTCCTTCCCTGTGACACCCCTGCCCATGGCCAATCTCTCACCAGCCCCTTCTCTCCTCTGCTGCACACCACAGTGCCAGCCAGCTGGATTACGAATTCCTCTACCTGAGGCGTGTTACTCTTCAGTCACCCTCTTTCTTCTCCAGTCACTACTGCCCAGCTCTGCTCATGAACTGGGGAGCCTCACGACTGCCACAGCTTTGCCTCCTACATGGCTCACAAGGGGCAAAGATGTCTGTGTTAGGACAGGCACACTGGATAAGTAACACAGATTTTAAAAACACAATGAACTGAGTGCAGCAGACTATGACTAAAAACGGCTGGCTAGAAAGAGAATTAAAAACAACCCTTGCCCTTGGATTTTGGGCTGGGAGGGAGGACTGCTGCGTAGTCCTTCTTGTCCTGCTTCTTAGACAGAACCTCTGAGCCTGTCAGCGAACTACTGCTCACATAATCACAATCTTTTAAGATACAGGAGATGCACTTACCTTTCCCACAGTATGTCTTCTCTAACAGGGTCACACACCAGCTGTCCTTTTATATAAGCATTTGCATCTCTAATAAATGAAGAGATTGCCTGAAGAAGGTTCTTTGCATCATCCATGCTCTCCTCACTAAATTCTACTGCTAAAAGAAAAAGAAATTAAGGCATTATAATGGAGAGAATGTTGTCCGTCAAACATAGGAACAGTATTTGGAGACAAAGGAGAAGTTTGTTATTATTTGTTTAGCAAACTTCTTACAATTAATTGCACATTTAATTAAAAGCTCCATTCTTCATGCACACCAGGTGAATTAAATCAATATAAAAGACAATCACTACATATGACAAAGTATAACCTACTGGAAAAGGTATCAAACTGATTCAAAAAGCTGAATCTGGAAGTTTACTGAAGCAATCACTATTTGACTTTAATTTTTTTCCATTATTGAATCTCTTTGCAAAGTTATCAATCCAAAGCATTAGGATTTAATATACTTCTAAGCATTCCTCCAGATTTAAGATGGCAACATCTATCTCTAATTTTGTGTCTATTCTAATTTAGTAGACACAATCCATATTTGGTGACCTCCAAGGAAGCCTAACCCTCACCACTGACTCTGTTTAAAGGGCGGCTTCACCAACATCTAAAATCTAGATGAACCTAAAATTTTGTGGTCTAGCTCCTGAAAAATCCCCTCACAATATCAAAGCCAAATTGACTGTATCATTTTGAGAAAGCTATTTTTAGAGAAAAAAATACTAATTGCTTAAAACTCATAAGGGCACATCTAAGGTGGGATTCATCACACTCAACTTCCACACATCAAAGCCTCTTGTGGCCACTGGAAAGAAAGCTAAAACCTCAAGGTAAATGACTCCTTACATCCAAAGGTGAGCTCCACTTTTTGATGAGATGTGCTGTACAGGAACCCTACAGTGCTTCTCTTCCACCAGCTGCAGAGATATTAGCCCCACCACTAACAAGGCATCCATGCACATAGACACCCCCACTGCATTCAGGGGGGTTTTAGCTTTGGCAGGCAATTCCACTTTGGGAATTTCCAGTGTCCCCTCCTGCTGGCAGGAGTTCAGCAGGCTCCTCTCACCTTGCCTCAGAAGTGCAGGTGCCAGACTAGCTCCCTGTCACTTTTACAGGGAATTGTTATCAGGGAGAGGCTTTTTTTTTATTTGTAATGTGCAATTTTCTGTGGAAGAGCTCTTGGACCCCACACAAGAGAGCTCACCTGACTTCAGAGGAAATTACGTCCACCTAGGACAGGCCAAAGTCTGAATGCTTTCCTTCCCCCAGTATCACACCGAAGCCATCCACAGCCAGTGCAGTATTGCTTCACTGTTGTATCCCTGACCTCTGCAATAAGGTACATCCAAACTACAGCTTCCAGCATATTCCTCACCTCATCAGCACTGAGCATCACCCCCAGTTTCCACAGAAATCTCACCTCTGGTCCTGCTCATATCACATCCAATTGCTTTGTAGAATTACCCAATGCTGCCCAGACAGACTCTTTAGAGCAGGCAGTTTTAGCAAGAGGACAGCTCTAAGAGGGTAAAAGCATCCAGGTGTGAGACTTGAGCTCAGTTCCATTAGCCTAAATCCCATGGAAGCCTAACTGTTTAAAAAGACTTGCCACTGGATTTACCCCAGTGTAATAAAGGCATAAGTCTGGACCTGTATTTGTCAGATTTTTCACTTGTGTGTAATTAAAAATCTGCATTACTGCCTCATTAACACTGATTTTAAAATTAAGCTTTACTCAGTTTTCAAAAAGACCAATGTACAGACTTCTGTAACAGTGAGACACTGAGAACAATCATTTATATACACAAGGTTTACTCAACTGATTAACCTGGTTACAAGAATTCTGCATGGAATACTTGATAAAAGTTTATCCTGATAAAGCCTACTTTGATTCAAGCCCTTCTTCATCCCCAATTCAGGGCATACTCCTAAAACCACTGCCTGCAGGCACTGCAAACCCACAGTGCAGCACAGGCAGGCCCAGCCCCATAAACCTTCACCATGCTCCCTACTCCTTCCCTTCTTTGCCACCGAGGGCATCACCAACGCATCAGCAAATTACAACACATTTGTTCATTAGCAGCAACGAGTAATTACACACCAGAGGGGTCAAAACACTGCAGTTCACTCATGTTCATGAAATCACCGGAGCATTTCTCATGACCAGGAGAGATCCTGGAGACTGAACCCCCTGCCGGTGGCAGAGCTCACACCCCCTGCCCTTCACAGCATAAAGGGAATCCACTGCTGATGAGATGCAAGAGGGTAAGTGCTGCCTCACAGCAGAGTCCCACAGGGCTTCAGAGATGGCACCTCTCCTTTCCAGCTGCACCCAGAAGCAGCCAGCTCATTGGTGCAGGGTCACCCTGCTGCTGCCCAGGGTACCTAGGAACCATTTTGCCAACAGCCTCTGGTGTGCCACAGGGTAGAGATTCAGGCCAGGAACGCAACAGCCAGAGGCACCAGCCAAAGCAAAAGGCCCAGATAATCACCACTGCCCTCAGAGCTCAGCTCCACCCCGAGCAGCTCTGCCCCACTACCCTAAGCAGGCAGAGAGGGTGATGAAGCTGAGGGACCCTGTGCAGAAACACATTATGGAAGGATGATCAAAGTCTCTTCTGACTTTTCCCCTCTTCCCCACAAGCAAGGCATCCAGCTCTATCCTCCCTGTGACAATGATCATCACAGGAGAGCACTCCACCCCCATGAAACACATGCACCTCCCTGCACACACTCCTTCAACTCTTGCCCCTCCAAGGCTGGGGCAGTCTGGAATCACATTTGTCTCTGTTCCTGTTAGCACACACACAAACAGGGGGTAGCCCAGACAACAAAAAAGGCACATTCCAAGCCCAAGAAAACACAGTAACAAGCATGAGCTATTCTCAGCTGTCAGGTGTTGCCCTCATCCACATTCCTCCAAAGATCTTTTACAGTCTCAATCCAACGTGTGTGGTACCACCTGACCCCCAAAACTGGATTTTACAAAAGGCATTCTTTAGCAGGCACGGATGGCAGGAACCATCACCCATGGATCCAGGCTATAAAAATCTTTCAAGAAACAAACAGAAGGTGCTTGGGATCTCATTTCTAATAAAAATATGAGCAGACAGCCAGATGAGGAGTACAGTAAACTTAAGTTTAGACCAAAGTGAATTGATGACAGGGACACAAGCTGACAGGCAGCACAGTAAATACCTGCCTCAGCAGAGACCAACTCTGGCTCTTTTTGGGGAAGCTAATAATGTACACAGCCTCATAAGGTGAAGGTGGCAAGTGCAGACTTCTGAGCAACCCCTATCTGCCAACTGGCTTACTGGAACTATACTCTGATATAAGACCACCATATCCTTTCACCAAAGCCACCCACATCTACACAGGTGGTGCTCTTTTTTTTTACCTCAGGAAGATGTTTATCCTAGAAGTAATGTAAAAAGCAGAGGTTCAAATGCAGCCAGCTGACAGGGAGTGAAGAAAGCCTGCAGGTAGTCCTCCACTGCATTCCTTGTCCTGAGGCAAGCTTAGAAAGTACCACACATTTAGCTCTTGTTTACATGACAAACATATATATATGATAGTGTAGTAGGTGTTAGTCTTTTCTCTTTTCTTGTTTTAAACACACATTTGTTCATGACTCCCAGGTGTCCCCAGCCAGGGAGCCACTTCAGTGCATAGAAGGTATTTCATCTCCTAAAAGAGGAAGTCAGCCAAGTGTGCCACTGCTCTGCAGCATCGTCCCAAAACAGCCAGGCATGCCACCAACCCACTGCCTGTCCCAAAGGGGATGCTGTTCTGCAGCAGACCTAATTTGATGCACTCCTCTCTTCCTATCACAGTGGAGGTTGGAAGCGAATAACCACCTCTCTCTTTACTATCCCACGCTTTGAAATAATGCAGGGATGTATTCCACTCCTGATGCCTTCAGCTGTCCTAGGAGAGGGAGGATTCACCAGGAAGATCACGTGTGGCTCCTGCAAGGCAGCTAGAGGTATTAACAAGCACGAAGACTTCTCAGTTCAGTGACTGCACACCTACAAAGGCTGGCAGCATGCTGCACGCTGACAGGCATGAGCAATGCCCCAGAGCCTTGACCATGCCAGCTCTCCCAGTCACACCGCCACAGGTGCTTTATCCAAGGCAGCTAGAGGTCCACTGAAATACCACAGCAGCTTCTGCCCCATGCTCACCATTCCCTAGCCATGTCTGGACAGCCAACAAGCCAGGTGACCCAGCAGTGGTTAAGGAACTACCATCTGCTTTTGGCAGGTCCCAATAAACTGATAAGAACACCAGGCATATGAAAACCTCTTCCAGCTCAAAGTAACATCTACCTGCTGGAAGCACTGTGGGGTAGACAGGGAAGCTGACAAAATCTCCCACACCTCTCCCCAGCAGCAGAAAAATGATCTGCCAGGCTAAGACGATCATTAGGTTATCATGTGCTGGTGTAAGTGAGCTGCACTGCACCACAGATCTGCCTGAACACTCAGGAACTCCACAGAAAAAAATGGTAATACAACAGGGAGATAAAAAATTATTAGCCACTCCTCATCATACCCTACAGGAATATAAGCCAAAGCTCCATCTAGCTATGTCTCCAAAAACAGCTGATTGTGACTGTAATACAAGTAACTACAACACATGCAAAACCGAGACAGGCAATTAATTAATTAAAAGTGCAATTAACTGTGAGTCACAACTAACTGCAGCTCAAGGAGGTATTTAGATGAATGGTTATGTACTGTGCTCAGTAAAGACGATTTTCTAAATGTGAGCCAACAAGCAGCCCCACAGAGCACCACCAAAACCTCTCCACTCACTGGACTCTGGGAAGTGCACGGCCGCAGGGAGAGCTCGCTCCGTCTCTGCATTGCCACCGGCAGAGGAGTGGGTGTGGAATGCCATGCACACCTCAACAGGTAAGGGGCTTCTCCTTACCTGAGCTGTATCTGCCACGCAAACAAAACATCCTGAATTGATCTGATGAGCATTTCTTCAGGAAATCCTAAGTTCCATGCACAAAAAGAAAGCTTTAGCATGATATCAATTTCTTCAGGAGCTCTTCCACCCCCTTGCATTTCAAACTATCATGACAAATAACACATCTTTCCAGTTTAAGATAGACATAAAATCTTTAACACTGCTTTAAAATCTAAACTAAATAAAATTCAATTCCATATAAGATAGATGTGCATTCATATATACAAGATACAAATACACACACAATGTCCAATATAAGACAGTGAAAATTACTTTGCAAGTACAATCAAACATACACTGTATAAAGACCTTTGCAAAAAAAACACAAAATGAAATTATCAGGCTAAGACTGGGATACAATTTTACAGACAGGAAAGCTCCTGAGTTTTGCAAACTTTACCAAAATAAAAAGATTTCTTGAAAAAGAAAACAAGTTTGCTTTTTCTGCAGGACTAGAATATGAAGAAACACAAGGAGTGAACAAAGATAAATCCTAGCCATATAAGAAGAGTTATCTGTGTTAATTACAAAGCCTAATAAACTTCACTCTAATATTTATCTAGCTTTACAAATAATTTACTCCAGTAAACAGTACACTATTAATATTACTACTAGAACAATCCATTTATATTAATAGCATAAAGAACTATTTAAATGTTTGGAAGGTACATTGATAAAACATTCAATCACTTCCAACCCTGCTCTCAGAAAGGCTGGACACTCCAGTAGATTGACTGTGACTATTGCACTTCTGCTTTTTTTTTTTTTTTATTTGCAAACTGGTGATGATCACTGAAGTGCCACAAAAATCAAACATTGTAAGAAGCTAGTATAAGTGAGAAAATATGGAAAGTGTCATTTGCTTAAATTTCACATTTTGAAATAAGGCTTCTGCTGCAAGACTAAACCAGCCTGAACACTGCAAAAAGCATCATCAATGTGCTGTCTCTCAAGTGAAAACAGAAATACTTGAGGCAATCAAAACCGAAGAACAGTGATACTGATTGTTTTGGTGGGTGTTTGTTTGTTTGCTGTGGGTTTTTAAAATAAACTGGGTACAAATGAGTGTACCAAATGTGCCCAGAAGCTCTATGCTAATATACAGAGGTAGAACAATACGAGTACAGTACAGAAATAAAATCAAATTTGGGAAAGGACCATCCACACTAGAAAAAACAACTCTACATTTCCTTAAAAACACACAAACAGACGAAGTATCACAGTTCTTTGAAAGCAGGTTGCTTAGCCCTGTGTTATCAAAATCTTTTTGATTTTTGGGATCAGAATTAACAGCTGTTTAAAAAAAGGGAAGAAAAAATTTGAGTAGAGTACCAGGGGGAGTGTTGAGGTTTGGGACAGTTTTTATTTTTTTTTTTTTTGCTTGTCTCTCTATCTTAGGAATTTTTTCCCCTGTTCTTGGACGATCAAGAGAAACAAAGGAGCCAGGGGCAGTGCCTGGCCCCGGGGTAGGCAGGGGGGCAGGGCACCAGTTTTTTTAGTTTTTTCCTGGCTTCTGAAGAGAGAGGAAGGCGGCGGATGGAGCTCTGAGACAGATGACCACCACTCCAAGTTTTTTCGCTTCTTGCTGCAGCTTTCTACCTGTCTTAGGGGGGAGAAACCCGGGACCCCCGAGTATTTCTTCCCCTCCCAGGAAGCCAGCCCCCCAGCCGGGGTCCGAAGGTTGGCCGGTCTGCTGGGACACCTCAGTGCTTCCAGNGCACCGGGAGCACCAGCGCCCTGCCGGCTGTGACCGTGACTGCACCAAAGGGGAATTGCCAACAGAGCGGGAAGAGACTGTCCGTGGGTTTGTCTGTTCTTATTTGTTGTGGTTACCATTGTTGTTGTTTTGTCTGTTCCACCATACATATAAATATATTAGTAAAGGGCTGTTATTCCTCTTTTCTCATGCCATTGCCTAAAAGCCCCTTGATTTCAAAATTATACCAATTCGGAGGGAAAGGGGGTTACATTTTCCTATTCTAAAGGAGGCTTCTGCCTCCCTGTTTTCCCTCCCTGTCTTTGAAACCAAGACAGGGAGGGAAAACAGGGCAGCTGGATGCAGAGCTGCTGTGCCCAGGTGAGAGTCCGGGATACAAGTGGCCGCTAGCCAGACCAAGGGAAGATCCTGGACAGACCTCCCCTCTTTTGGCACAGGTATAAAACCTTCCATGTAGGGTTTAACTTTCAAGGTGCAAGGCAGCTGTACAGGAAAAGAATTGTTTTACTGGACTGAAAATCACCTCCTGGGAAGGATTAACCCTTGTTAGCCAAGTGTAAGGGCAGACATGAAAAGCAGAGACCCACAAGGAAAGAAAGACAGGCCTGAAATCTTTGTTTCCTCAGCATAAGCTGGGCCATCATGGAAGACATGGAGGGGAACATTTTTATATGTTGCTTTTAACTCCATGCACTGCATTTGTGGTCATTTCTCCGCCCTGTCCACAACATCTGCTGAGACTCATGAGATTTCTGTGAAAATTGTGAGCTCCAGGGAAACAGGGCTTAACTGTACCCAGACAGCATCAGAAGACTTAAGAATAAAGCAGTTCAGATTGAACTTCTTTTTAAAGGGACTTTAATTAATTCTTCCAAGAGGGCAAAGGGGAACACATGTGCCAAAGCAGTGTCCCAAGCTTTGTCTAAAGGAAGAAAATCACCCTATTCCAATAATAGGCATCAGCCATCACAGGAGCCACCCCAGCACCATGCACAGCTGTATCACACATGCCTGGCAGAGAAACCCTGCTCTGGGCCACACCAAAGGCTTGGAGACACAGTGAAGTATGACGCAGTCATGTGGCTCATGGGTATCAACAGGCAAAGCTCTCTGTGCATCAGCAAGGTCACCATATAAAAATACAGGGTAATGAGAAAGACCGCTGCAATAGTGTGGGGTTCAGGATGCCCAGCAGCTTCCTGACAAAACACTGACACTGTGTCCCATTTCACCTAAAGAAGGACAAGGAAAAACATCCACTCTTTTCCAAGTCCATGCTTTTTCAAAGAACTATTAAGAATAGACAGATGAGAACCCATCACTACAGAACAGAATCATTCAGGTTGGAAAAGACCCCTGAGGCTATCGAGCCCAACCACAAATCTATAGCACAGGACTCTGGTACTGGGCACAAACTCTGCTCCCAGAAACACACTCAGCTCAGTGAGATCCATCATTATAAGCAAACCCTAAATCTGAGCAGGTATCCTACATCCAGATCCACAATAAGATACATCAGTACCGGAGAAACATTGCAGCATAAGCACACACTCCAAAGTTTTCTCAAAAGAGGGCTGTGATTAATATTTACTTATTATAAACATACATTGCTTCAATTTAAACAAAGGAATTACCTTAATCGTTATGTAATTTTTTAATGACTTTGACATTTTTTCTTGACTTCCTTTAACATGCAAATGCCCTATAGGAAAAAGAAAAGAAATTAAACAGGATAAACAAGAGTGCTTCTGAATAGCGAGCAAACGAGAAAAACTGCACTGAGACACTGGGAATGTTAGAGGCAGCATATGGTATGATGGATACACACCAACCATTTCAGTGCAATGGGTAACATTTTTCAATAGCTTTGCCTATAGTCCTGCACACCTCTTCATCCTCAAAACCTCCACTGGGTGAGTTTTAAAATACAGACATTTAAAACATTAAAAAAACAAGAAAACCCCACCACCACAAGTCTCCCTGTTCAGAATTGACAATAAACTTATAAAAACAAGCAAGCAAATGGTTTTAGTCTTCACAAGACAAGCACCTTACTTGTTACTCTTGAGTTCTCAGAAGTATTTTAAGAAATATTTTCCAGTGATCTCGCATTTAAAAAATCCTTAAAACTCAATCTTCTATACTTATTACTTGCCAGTGGCTGTCACCATTATTTTTTTTACCACAAAGTTTTATAGCGCTGGTTCAAAATATCTTAAATGCAAAATTAATTTTCTGCATATTCTCAACTCCTCCAGACTTGTGAGACTGAGAAAAAGCAGGGCGAGGGAGGGATGCAGCTACAATGCCTAATCTGAATTTGTTTATTTTAAAATGTGATCTCTGAGCACTGCTAGAACTTTCAATAGTCACATGGACCACTGCTTTGCAGGGCTATAGCACAGGAAAAGGGTAGTAACATTGCATTTATGAGAGTTTGTAGAGCTTGGCTTTAGGACTGAAAGTTCTGTCAAAGAAAGATGGCAGATAAACAGCCTGAGCTTGCCTGCTTCCAGATCTCATCCATGTGAGCCACAGCAGCACCACTGATGGCAAACACCAATTATTCACAGCACCAGAGAGATGCCAAACATGCTGCCACTGAAACCCTACTCAACATAATTTCAGAAATGTTGTTAAA
The DNA here is from genome assembly GCA_013400735.1 of Pomatostomus ruficeps. Taxonomy (NCBI): domain Eukaryota; kingdom Metazoa; phylum Chordata; class Aves; order Passeriformes; family Timaliidae; genus Pomatostomus; species Pomatostomus ruficeps. The sequence goes on from VYZT01025041.1 coordinate 70,258, forward strand.
GTCTTAACAGGCTTCTCCTAATAGAAGAGTAATTCTAACCAACCACCCACAACTAACAAGGGATTTTTAGGCACTTCTGTGACCTGCAGAATCCACACTTAATCATTCTTTGAGGTAGATTTTTAAGCATGAATTTCTCTTGCTCTGTAATACCCTACCAGCACTGCATTCTTTCACATTTGGCAGCCCAGTGCTACCAATGCCTCAGAGTGCTCCACAAGGACAAAGTATGATCATGCTCCTGCTTTTATGAGTGGAGACAGAAGTGGCACTTCTTGCTCAGCAGCCCATGCAGCTGTCTACATTTTGTGCTACTCGCTGCACAGAGCTGCTTTGCAGCCTTGTCTGAAACCCCCTTTTCTTCCACAAGTAGATAAAATCCCCATTTACACTCATCTGGATATGAAAGCAACAAGCTCAGACCTGATAACTGGACCTGAAAAGCTCATGGTTTCACTTCTCAGCTATTTCTGACAACGATTCAAAGCAGCAAGGACTCACCAAGAGAAGGCCACCTCCAGTCCTACCCTGACCATCTCGAAATCTCACTTTGCACAACACACTCTATGGAAGTAGGAATGAATCAAAAGATCTATGGATGCAGAACCAGCTACAGCAGCTATCCATGATAAAAAATCTTGCTTTCATTGTATCTGTCTTGTCTGCTAGCGAGGCCACTTTCACCACTGCATCATTAAACTTTGGACACTCAATAAGCATATTCAGGCTGTCAGACCCAGCTGGACACCTGCAGCTCTTGTGACTCAAGTAAAACCCACCGCCAAAATTCTCCTTGGAGAAGGGGAAGAGCCTGGGTACGATTACTTTTCCTGTTTTGCAAAGGTGCCTAAATATTGACTTACTTAACTTCAGGCAGCCAAGCTTAAAATAGTTGGATTGTGTTTTCCTAAAAAGGTACCAGTAACATCTGAATTTGAATTAATATTCTTCTTCCAAGAGTTTCAGTACTTAGAATGATTTCATTCAAGAATACAAAATACAAGGATTTTCATAACTTCGGTTTGGCGCTCTTCCCAGAGTACAAGTAGTCTAAAAATAAAGTCCTTACAAGATTTATCCCCAGTGCAGGGATTTTCTTCCTCTAATGGGGATTGCTCCTCCAATTCCGAGCTGCTAAAATTCTGAAGTCTGTTAGCAGAATAAATTGTTTCTGAAGCTGATTCATTTGCCCTAAATAATTCACACCATCATCCTCCAGCAAGACTCTTTGACTTAATGAATGTAATCTGTCAGCTCCTAGAGAACCTCAGTGTACAAACTGCTCTTGGAATTAAGTTCTCTCTTTTTTTTTTAATTCACCCCTCTTTATTTAGCTAGTATCAAAAAATATTTCCCCTACAGTTTCAGTTCCAAGTTTGAAAAGCCAGATTCATTGGTTTTCAACAGAAGGTTCCACTTGGCAGCAACCAGTGCATCTCAGTGAAGTGCAGCGCCTTGGGAACAAAGCACACCCTGGAGGATGCACCAGCCTCTGGACAACAGCTATTGATTTACAACAGGCTCTACACTGGGAACTGAAACTAGAATTCAATATTCATCCCATACAGTACAAATAAATAAAAATGAAAGCTGCTGTAATTCCCAGAGTGTACCACAGGCTTAACTCTGCAACTCTTCTACTCAGAGAAGCAGCTCCAAGAGTTCACAGAGACATTCTGCCCAAAATACTGATCAGTAAAAGAGAGGCTGTAGACTTTCTATTGACTTTAGCTGTCCATCCAGAACCACCATAACTGCAACAGGAAGAGCTAATGTCAAGGTTTCCATCAATGGGAACAGCATTAGAACCATCAGACAATGATGTAGTTCAAAGCACTGTACAGCACAAACTTCACTGAACAAAGCACTTCTGTGCAGAGGGAGCAAGGAGCAGTTCTGCATAATGGCAGCCAGTGTAATAAGTTTTCAGAGCAAAAAATGCCAAACGTAAAAAACCCAAACTGTTGTATTTGGACAGGCCTCTCAAGTTATCAATATTTTACTTACCAGAATGCCAAAAGTAATTCCCCCACTGCTCACACTGATGATACACCTCACACTGTGCAATTTCATTTTCATGATGAGGAAATGCAAGATCTATTCCACCGGTATGGATGTCCAGCTGCTTTCCAAACACTGCACTGTAACAATATTTTCCTGATCGGTAAGTAGAACACCACACAGGCTTTTTGTAAAAAGAAATGCAGAAAAGAATAAGATGAAACAACATAAATTTAAGTGTACAGTTTAGTAGCTGCAGTTTTAAAACAAGGTAGCTGCAATTTTAAAACAAGACTTTACACATATCCTGGATACCAAAAATGCAGCAGAACTTGTATGGACAGGACACATATCTACTCACAATTACTTCTCCGTAGTAGAAGCAATTATTTTTCTACCTTAGTTTAAAGAATGGCAAACAGGATGTCTCCTTTCCCTGTTCTGCTACACTTTCAGTATCAGACAGGTGCCTTTATCTGCAAACCTAAAAACCCTGAAGCGGCAAATACTTCTGTAAATTTGGTATTATTCTTCTTTATCTTGTACCTTTTCTGTAAGAATTCAGACAATACTGTGTGCAGTCAGGTCAAGCTGGGCAGGTTAGCAACTTTATTTTGCCTGTCTGTTAAACAAAGATTACACTTACAGCTTCACAGGGATGTAAGTCAACTTTAACTGCTCAGAAACCAGGAGTGCTCGAGCAGTGGAAGATTCAAGGCCTACACACACATACACAGAGGCCTCCCATATGTCACCTTAACAAGTTGCTCCTGGTAGCTGGCTAAACATTCATACTTTGGTCCCTTTTTGAGACAAAACACCCTGCTAACACTGTGCCACATGATGGCTTTGCAGAAGCTGTTGGGACACAGGAGAAAAAGACAAGGAGGAGCAGAGAGGAGGGAAGAAAGATGGGCTGTCACCATCTCCCAAGTTCATCCTTCTCTATTCCTGCCTGCTTCAAAACCAGCCAAAGCACAAATCTTCCCAGGACTGACCCTCACCTTCCCTTGTGCCACCTACAGAGAAGCACCTTCTGTTTCCTCCAACAAAACTACAAAGGGCTGGAGAGAGGTGACAGATGGATCTGCCAAATGCTCAGGGACAGGCGGAGCCGCCCACCTCACCACAAGGGAAACTGCAGAGAGGTCAGACCTGAAGGGGTCAAAGCAGGGGATTCCCTCCTCCAGGGCTACTCCAGAGACCAGAGACTCCTCATTCACCTTGACAAACTTCTCAAAATTATTTCACCCAACTTAGTTAAAGTGCTTTGAGATACTTGGCAAAACAGATAGCCAAGTAAATATTGCTTAAAAATGGGCCTTCAACAGCTGACTGGGACAGCCAATTGTTTTAGGTCACTTACCAAAGTAAGCTCTCGGTTTTTCACAGTCCAAGATTACTACACTTATGCTCTCCATGGGTCAGCTTTTATTTACATGGCAGGAGCCTCATCCAGCCTCAGTAAAATACATTTTTACAGAAAGAAATGCAGACTATAAACAACACTGCATTAGCAGACAGGCCATTTCGTAACTGGCATTTCTTATCTGTGCACTTCTGTCACAGGCCGTACATCAAACACAGCATGATTTTGTGCACTTTGATTGCTTTAAGAGCTGCCTCACTATGCTGAAACTATTTACAGACAGAAAATCACCCTTATAAACACTTTTCACAAGCAGGTAGAAATGACTAACAATCCCAGGTGCACGAGAAAAGCATATGAAAGAGAAACCTAAAGCAGCTGGTTCCACCTCCTTTCAGCTTTAGTCGAAAATTTAAGCTAAACAAGGTCAGAGCTAAACTATTTGTTATTAACTTCCAAAAAAAGATCTGAGACTAATGCAAAACTAAGTACCACTATCAATCTTCCAGGAGAAAAGACTTTTTCTCCTGTTGTGAAAATAAATTAAGAGCAAATGACATCAAAGCAACTGCAAGCAAAACATTACTCAGCAAGAAAGCTGAGTAACACTTAGATTATTAGGATGAACATCCACAGCTTTTGTTAAGATAAGGCCAGCAAGTTCTCATAGATGAAGCTGGAATCCCACACCCCATCATCCTGACACAGCCTACATCCTGAACTAGGTCTGATGGAGACTGCTAGAAGAGGAAGGGAAGCGAATTAAAGAGGTACCATAACATTCACCAAACCTCCAATTACTCAGCTCAAGATAAAAGACTGCTAATCAACTGTGTGATCCTGTGTGCCATATTCTAAGTACCGAGTCTGACACAAGAGAAGGTGCCAAAACACAGAGACAGCTGTGACAGTAAGGTGAAGCAGGGTTTACCTGTGACACCCCAAGTTGCAGAAAAAGGCCACATTAAAACCAGTGCTATCTCATGATCAGAAAACACTTTCAATACTGCTGCTACCATTGTACTGTGACTGAAAACAAAAAATAGCATTAGATTTATTAAAATCCAAGGAATCTGACCTTGATATTGTGGAACATTCAATGTGCCATCCAGGCCTTCCTTCTCCCCAGGGAGAATTCCAAGATAGCTCTTGAGGCTTGGCAGCCTTCCACAGGGCAAAATCTTTACCATGTCGTTTATCAGAATCAACTGGCAAGAAAAAGCGATTTGTTAATGGGATATGTCTCAAAGAAAAAAAATGACCAAATGAAAGCAAGAGGAAATATGTGTTTAGTGAACTACTCTGATTTTAATCCCTTTCAATCAACTTCTTTTCACTACAACTTCCCTCCCTTCCCCTTTACACAAGGCTTCCAGTTGATCAATCAAGCATTTGAAAAAGACAGTATATTGAAATAGATTTCGACAAGCTACAAAGATGGATTCAAGATTCCTTAATACATCCCATCCTATCAGTCCTCTTATCCTTCCCTGGTTTTCCTGATTTTTCATTCATTTAGTTACATATCAGCCAGTTTCCCCAGGATGAACTGACTGCACTGCAGCAGAAAAGGTAATAAAATCAAACCAAAACCCACAAACAAACAGACAAACAAACAAAAAATCAACAGTTTTTTCTCTGGGACACAAGTACTTTGTGGTTTAGATTCTATAAAACAAAGTGCACAGAGATAAGAATCAAAACTATTCGTGGACAGTAGCAATTTTTCAGTACCATTTTCACCAATGAGTTCTCTACAAAGGTCTCCTCCCAGCTATATTTGTTCCTTCCTTCGCTACATTGCCAAGGATGAAGTCCCTTTTGTCACGATACTGCATGGTTGTTCATCTCTGCTGACTCCTAACCCCCAGTCAAATACACAGCATTCATGGTACGAACCACAGCACAGGGTTCTGGACTCTGTATTTTTTTTCTGACAAATACATGACCTCACATTTAGAATCATACAATTCAAAATTCCTAGGAACTAAAGAGAAAGAAATACAGCCCTAGTTTTATCCACTGAATCTTCACCTGGGCTCTTTCACTAGATTGCCAAGTTCTGACTGACCAGTATCTGCTGACTCCAACCCTCTTTTGCCCTTTTCTGAGTATACTGCTACAAAAGAGTACTCTTCCGCTTCTCAGCTGTAAGTAAAACAACTGTCAAAATCTTTAGAAATAACAACACATTTAGCTGTGACTAGAGGGGAAGTAGGGTAAAACACATAATCAGTCACAGCTGAGACTGGAAGGTCCGTCTGGAGACAGTCTAATCCAACCCCCTGCTCAGAGCAGGTGCAGCTACAGCCAGCTGCCCAGGATGGTGTCCAGTTGGGCTTTGATTATTAGCAAGGATGGAGACTCCACAGCCTCTCTGAGCAACATGGTTTGTGTTAACAATCCTCAGAGTAAAAAGGATTTCTCTTAGCTTTAAATGGAATTTCCCATGTTTCAGGTTGTGTTCAGTGCCTCCTGTCCCATCACAAAGCAGCACTGAGAAGAGCCTGGCTCCATCTGCTCTACTCCCTCCCTCAGTATGAGTACACATGGGTAAGATTCCTCTGAGCATTCTCTTCTCCAGGCTGAGTGATCCAAGCTCTTTCTGCTTTTCCTCATGTGAAAGATACTCCAGTACCTCCATCCTATTTGCAGCCCTTTGCTGGCCTTTCTCCACTATGGCCATACCACTGCTGTTCTGGGGAGCCCAGTCCCAGACCTGCACTCCAAGCATGCCTCACCAGTGCTGAACAGAGACGGATCACCTCCGCTGACCTGCTGGCAATGCTCTTCTCCTGTGCAGCCCAGGAGGGGGCTGGCTCTCTGCAGTCAGTAATTACCTCTAAATAATTGTTGATAAAAGGCATTCCCTCTGTGAGCCGTAATGCTGAAACAACTCCGGAGCAGAACTGTGAGAAGTTCTGGCTGCACCTGAGCATCAGCGTGCCAGGCATTTTCAGTAATTACACACATATTTTTTTTAATGATGGAATACCGAACTTTAGTTTACAAAAGGATGTAGGAGACCTGCATCAAATTCTCTGACACAGAGACCTGATGAGACCCTTATAGAAACTACAGAGACACTCAGCAATCCTGCAAAGCAGGAACTAACTGCAGCAAAAACGCCCCAGCCCATGGTACAGGCCTCCTCTACCACAGCCTATGAAGAGATTGCTCACCCTCACACAAAGAGGCTGCTTAGCCCAGTGACAAGTAATGAAGGAAGCAGTTCATCCAGTTCGCTTCAGAGGAGTGCAACTGCCCCAACAATAATATGGTAGGTGAGGTTTCCCTGTGTTTGCCCTTGAGTACCTCACTGCTGGCTACTGCAACAGGAAGAACACCACCTCGCTGTGAAGTTTCTATGTACCACTGCCAAGTGTTTAATTAAAATTGCTTAAGAATCCCTAATTGTTCTAAGGTACCAGAACAAAGGTATAGAGGAAACGATGAAAGGAAGAAGAGACCAAATTTCCTCCTGCACTGTCAACAGTGAGCACCTCAAAAAATAACTATGAAAGCAATGCAATTTTAATTAACCAGAAAGTTAGCTATAGACAACAGGTTAGAAAACTGTTTCAGACCATTGAATGAAAGTTTGCACACAGATGCATCATGCATTCAAACACTGGATTAACACAAACAAGTTGGTGCCACGAACTTACCTGCTTCATCTTGGGCATCAGGATTAATAGTAGTTAATACTCCATATCTTTTTCCCCAGGACTTAACATCAAAATAAACATTGCCTAATACAAAAGAAATGTTTAGTTGTATAGCAAAGATGGGGCACATTGATGAGAAGGAGACAACATTTCCTTGAAAGCAAAAAAAAGTGCTCTTCCCCTCCCACTTGAAATTCTGATTTAGAAATTTAGGAATACTGCAAAAGTAGTAGCAGATGTTTCCATGTTACTCAGCTTTTCAGTAACCTCTGTGCACATGCTCATTCTGCCCATAGCATAACTTTGAATTCTGGAGATCTCCCAGGTTCTTCCTTGACCATGCACAATCAGTAATCCCCTCCCCTACTGCAGCTCAAGCTACATCTAATCCAGTTACAATGCACCTGAATCCTTCTACAACCACCAGCTCTGCTAAAAAAGCCCCCATGCATTGTGCTTTGCAGACACATCTTTTACAGCACATAGGAGATACACAGCTCCTCTTCAGTGGTTCCTCCAGCTTTCTTGTAGAAACCAGGCCATGATTTCCCAAAGAGTTCAGACTGCAGTTTATTGCAGTAAACAATTATATTAAGTAATGAGTTACATTTAACTTAGAAATTGAGTAATAGTTGTTCTGCCCTTTCATGGCATCACAAACAATTCGCTCACACCCAGCTAAGCAATAGAAGGAAGCCTGGCATGGGGTATCTCATCTGATTCCAAAAAAGGATTACTAAGAGCAGGGACTTCCTATACATGTGCTGAACAAGGAGTTACCTTGCTCAAAGTCTTACCTTGCGAGGTTGCATAAGCTTGTCCCCTAGAAATTATTGTTTTTATAAAGGAAATTATCTGAGGAATATTGTCAGTCACCCTCATATACACTGTAGGAGGAAGGACCTTAAAGAGAGAGTAACATCTCATTAACTATATGAATCACATTGCTGATGAGTTCCTTCACTCTAAGAAACAAACTAAAAAGGACATTCTCCTCAATTTTATCTTTAAAAAAAAAAGCTGCAAGTATCAAAGAAAGTTCATAAGCAGTATTCAAGATAATACACACGCAGAAAATATATTTGAGGAGTGGCAAAAGAACCCCACATTTTTCCCAGTGGCTTACTCCCTGCTTCTGACAGGGAGTAGTCACCTGAAATCAATGAAAGAAGATTTTCATGTTTCCTATGCTTTCATTCAGGCTATTTCTGCATTATAGTAAATATGCAATATCTGTGAATCAAGGTTCTACTGAATGTGGAAAAAAATTGTTCCTAAAGAAATTGAACTTGTTCATTCCAAAGCTCAGGATTGCTTCTCCCCATACTTCCTTGCTCAAAAGGTGTGCAATATCATTCCAGAAGAATGAAAAAGTAAATCAGCACTCAGTTTCCAAGCAACAAATTTACTTTTTCAGATCAAACTCTCAAAACTAGATTCCTTACCAAAATAATTGCTTAGAAATACTACTAAATTTAGAATTTTGAGTATTTGTACCTTTAAGGCAGCCATATCTTGTTTAAAGTCTTCTTCATAAATACGAGCAAGAGCTACTGGCGATATATTCATCTGAGAAAAAGAGAAGCAGATTAGTAAATCATAAATCAGAGTCATAATATAAAATACGGCAATCTTTTCTCAGACAGCTAATAGCTAATTGGAAGACTTAGAGAACCCCCAAGGTAAAGAGTCAGAAAGGCTTATTAATCTAACATTGACAGGGAGGAGATGTAAGTTATAAATAACTTAGAAGTAGTATTTCATTTATGTATCTCAATTTCCAAAATATTAGTATGTATCTTTTAAAAGAAAGCACAAAATATAGTACAGGACATAAAATCCATTCAGCTTACTGACAGGAAACACCAATACTACCTATGTGTCAGAAAGACAGATCAGAGACTTGCAGGATGAGACAAGATATTAATTTTCAGTGATAAGGAAAAATAAGCTATTTCAGCAGATCATGGGCACTCATAGATCTCAATATTAAAAGTCAATTCCACGCTTTGCCAAATCTGGCCTTTCTCAAGCACCTCTGCATTTCTCACTCATGGGAACAGATTCCTCTTGCAGAGAGGATGAGAAAATGCAACCAAAAAGGAAAGGAAACTTGCACATGATAAGGTACTTGTTCTCAAATATTCAGAAAAGGCCAGAGACTGAAAGATGCATGACAGCAAAACCTGCCATAGCAAGCAACACCATGGTATCAAAGTGTTTCAAGCTCATGCTTTTACATCTTCTCTGAGAAGAACCTACTGGGGAGAAGACAACATACTGTCAGTCTCTCCAGCTTGCAGGTAACTGAATCATTAACAACATAAATCCCATTTCATCACTTCCAATGCATTATTGCAGCATCTTTATGGGTTGTGATTTTCAGAGTGTAGGTGGGTAGCACTGTTTGTACAAACTCCTGGACAAGTAGAAGTTCTGGTGAAGACAGCCCAGATGTTTATGCAGCAATGAAATGAGGAAGATGCTCAGCACTGAAAAACAAAGACATGCTTCTGCCTACAGACTGGATTCATCTCCCTAGACAGCTCAGCTGCTTCTTTGATCACGAGAGAAACAAATGTGCCTACAGAAAGAAGATTGGGAATTTCCTTCCATCCAGATGGATGTTCAACACACAAAGAGACTCATCTCTCTCTCCAAGGACCTCTGAGGGCATGCAGCACATTCATCATAAACCAGATACCCAACTTTCACGTCTCCCCCGGATTAACCCCACCAGAGGATGGAGAACAAGCTCAGGCACGCTGCTTCTACCACTGTAATGCTTCAGGTGCACAGGTTCCAACAACAAAAGCAGGCTATTGAGGTAGAGGCCTTGGCCATCCAAACAAAATGGTTGAGCATACATTTCAAAAAGTCACAAAAAAAAAAGCCATGAAAAGATGACTTCAAAGAACCAAAGAATCTAGTAAATCAACACGTCTTTCAAGAACATGTCACTTCCCCCTCCTGAAACATAAAATCTCTAAGATGTTCTGACAATAAGGAAAAAATTTAAAATGCAAACACAGATTTAAAATGACTGAATTGGGGAGGGGGGAGGCGTGTTTTTTTTTAATGGTTTATTGCCTTTGAAAACTGCAAGTAAATGGACTAAAGGAAGAGACATTTCTACATGAGTGGTGTGCTAGTATTCATTTGAATGCAGTGCCCTATATTTAACTGCAAAAGTAACTGTTTACTTAAAGCTTAAGTAAAAGGGCCAGCTGTCAAATTCTCTGACTCCAAGAAACTATCTTAAAGCTTGCAACTGCAATTCAATCCAACATATTCACTTATGATCCCAAAGACATGAATTACAGATTCTAAAAACAAATAAAGCAAAATACTCAAAATGCAGAACAAAACACAGAATAGACTCAGTGCTTCAGGGTTCAAAAAGTGTTTTTAAAACAATTTAAAAAGAATTGCAATGATCATTCACCAAGCTCATCTGGTAAAAAGGGTCAGATTAAAATTCAACTGAGAAGCACTTACAGGCCCAGTCTCATCTTGTCCCTACAAGCAGTGTTAACTCCCCTGCAGCTGACAAGCTCAGACAGGCCTGATAAAGCTTTCCAAGTGCTGATATGGCAGCTAGATGGTGCTCGGCGCCTTCCAGGAACTGCCCTCAGCCTCACGTGGCACTGCTGTACCTACTGCCTTCTGTGACCACGGCACACAACACTTCCCCAGAACTCAGTCAGCACCCTTCTGGCCATCAATCTTTGGGATAATTTCACCGTGCTGAGGATTCCCGCAGGGCTTTTGCCTCCTGCTAGCCTCCCAGGCTGGGGGAGGGGGCAGGAGGAACCCAGCTGTGGGTGCTGTAAGGCAGCCCCCCTCTCTACCTTTCCCCATCACACAGCTCGACACCCAACCCTTCTCACTCCACACTCACTCCTCCATTACTGCCACACTAGGGGAACAGAAATCTCAACATTTATTAACTACTAATTAAAAAAAATGTAACTTAACAAAAGAACCCCAAACCCAGGTTAATTTTCCTATGTAAGCAGCTTAGAAAATACCGAAAGGTTAGCCAAAGACTGCAGCAAACACCTACCTCATTGGCTCTTTTTATTATCTTGTCATCTATGTCTGTGATCCCCATCACCATGATAACTTCAATTCCAAAAAACCTTGTCATTATCCTTCGAATTATATCAAACCTAACATAGGAGCTGGAAGAGAAAGAAACATGAGCTTTTGAACATGCAGTAGTAAGAATAACCTTAAAAAGAAATAACCAACAGACACAGGGACAATCTAAATACCCCAACACTTGCAACGAAAAGATTTTCAGTGCATAAGGTGCTTTTCCAAAACCAGTTGCTCCCTGCACAAAAGTCAAAGAAATTTCTCTTGAACTGGCCTACCCTCTTCTGGCATTAGTGACACATTACATCAAATTTTCTGAGTGCTTTTGTTGCATCTCTTTATTCAAGCACCGAAGGGCATCAAAAGCTACATGAGCTGGGGGAATCTTTCAAAGCCAACGGGACAAAGTAAGACACAGAGATCAGATATTCTTCAAATACATCCCTTGGGCTTATTATATTCTAACAGGTTTTCAAAAGTCATGGGGCAGAAGAATAGGAAGAAATAAAGCAGGATTCAAATGAACTTTTCTTAGGGTTGAGTAACAACAGATACCTGCCACCAATAAACCATTTCATTCACACACCACCACAGATCTTTTCTGACAGCAAAGAGTAGATGCTCTCTAAGTTATTCTGAAAATTATTCAGTGTTTTTGTCACAAAGCAGAGTGACAAAATTTAATACTGACAGATTGATGTATATACCAGCTGTAGAGGGCTGTTGCAGCTCCTTCTGCTCACAGACTCTCCATTTGTAAGTCTCAAAACACACTCTGACTGACTTAAACCCAATTACTAGGTGGGATACTAGAAGGTGACTAAAAACTCTGGGTCTGCCATGCAAGATGATGAGAATCCTCAGCCTGTCTGGGCTCTGTTTTCTCCAAAGCCAGCAAGGAGATTCACAGACCTGGAGGTTCCCATTTCACCTACAGCCACACAACCTGCAACTCCCATGGCCATCAGAACAAAGAAGTGTAAGAACGTACTAGAAATGGATTTGCATCCTTCCCTGCAGGTGCCGGGGGTACTAAGGTACTGATTTATGGATGCATAATATCTTGATGAAGAAAAATACTTGTTGTTGTTTGCACCTTGCCCATGTTGAAAAAAGATTTTTTGAAAGCCTTGGTGCCAGGGAGATAGTTTTTAATGAATAGCAGCTCACTGGGACTAACGTTCATCTAATGTGGTGACACAATTCCATAAGAACATTGAATTGGTCCTTGGATCCCGTTCAGAGGAACAACACCAGCATCAAAAGTTTGATATTAGATTTAACAGCCCTGCAGTCGCTGTTCCCAGAGCAGACACAAATTTCACACTGTTCCCTCTCCTCTCATCTTCCAACTGAATTAATGGAAGAAACTCTGCAAGAGCCAGAGCAGATTTCCTGACACCTCAGAAAGCAGGGTCTTTACCACTTCAGGACTGAAAATAAAAGCCAAAACAAACAGACAGTCAAAATCAGGGGGTGGCAGAGCACACTCAAGAGAAATCTCTTGTGCTTGGTTTTACTCCTATTTCCAAGCATTCAGCCAGAAACCTGGACAGCAACCAGGCTGCAGCTCAAACCACTACAATCAAGGTTAGACCCAGAACTGGGGAAAAAAATAGTATAATTTGCCTGTCTTACTTTTTTTTCTATATAGAATGGGTGTTGGATGTCATATGGAGGCACACAGAGCATCTGTTTTTAAGACTGGAAGTACAACATACTAGAGAATGTTAAATTATTTAGAGAAGTAAGATCTCCTTGTGGAGTGGAAGGAGGACAGGAGAAAAATAATGCCATTATTTCCAAATTCTCCTCAAGGACCTCAAACTCATTTCCATGATCCATTTTGGGATTATTACCTGCTGCATTTGTTGTGCTTGACACAAGTCAAATGTAAGACAGAGGGGAAAAAGGGGAATTCTAGTGAGAAGAGAACATGTGGCAGTACAACAAAATGATGGTATTTAACAAGAGCGACAAAGTAGCAAGCCCCCACTCCATTTGACTTTATGCTATTTCCCAGTGCATCTCCTGGCCCCCATCAGCAGCACACATTTCAGCTGTTCCATGGTTGGATGTAGCTACTGGGGGGAAAAATATACCATTTTAACAAAAAACCAACCAAATAAATAAATAAATAAATAGAACCAAGAGTGCTCCACCAGCCTGAACAAATCAGCTGAGCAACACTGAGTTGACACTGACGTGTAAGACCAGAGATACTGGAAAGGAACAGCCAACTCTTCCCACGCTGGAGGGCTTAACTGATGAGAAAAGAGAGCAAAAGTTCTTCAGGGCAGACACTTTGTCTGGCAATAGGAACAACATGTGAAGGTGCTTAAAGAGGTGCTAAAAGAGAGAATTATACCTGGTGTATCTGCATGATACACCAAAGGCAGTATTCAGCACTAACCACTCTTTCTTAAATCAGCAAGTGAAGAGGTCAAACCCAGATGACGCAGATGTATGGCAAACCTCCACAACGGGAAAGCTTGAAATTGCTAGTTTAGACGCAGGGTAAGAAAAGATGGGTAAAAAACCAGGCAAGAGTATGGAAGGCCTTTTTATTCCCTCTTTCAATCAAAAGAATCTGAAGGCAAGAGAACCACTCAAAAACCAGACATTTAAAAGCCACAGAGAGCTGCAAGACCAAAAGATGAAATTCTCCACCTCTATAAACATTGTGGTCTAGATCAACTATACCCCTTAGGACAGAAGCAGCTCTACAATTCCTTACACCATGTCAGGGAAGTCAGGCCCTACCATACTAGAGAACCTCGACTGAAGTATAAAGAAAATAAACTTACAGCCATCCTTTTACACCGTTGCTTTCAAGTGATGATTTTAAATCATAATGATTTCAAGGTGAACTATAATGGAACCTGTATCACAACAACTGTAGATTTAAATACACAGATTACTATGACTTTAAAATTTAAAAAAAATTAAAGTTCCCCTGAAGGTACTAAGTACAAACAAAACGTCCAAGATACCGTTTTCTTGATTTTTAGGTCACCAGTAAAAAGCTAGGTCAGTCTTCTGCTGAGACTTAACAAAAGCAAGGAGGGAAAAGACACCACCACATATACATAACAGTACAGCAGCATTAACATTAGCACTGACAACAGTACTTTTACATAACTGGTATTTTAAGTCTTCCTTTTTACAGAACAAAGCAGCAGTTGTGCAGTACTGCCACGGCTCAGTTCAACATTAGCAAGATTCAACACAAGTTTCTGAATGAAGCTGAGACAGGACAAGAAGCTGTGAAACCCCTTACACTGAAAGGGAATGATTCAATTATTGAAATGCAAATAATCTGATGTTCATCCAGATGGCAATTATCTGATAAACCCCTGCTCTTCCAAAGAGGAGAACACAACTTGCTTTTTAAGAATGAGGAGACCAAACCTTAAGAGCAGCTTGAGCCGCTGCAACTCCCCTCAGTTTCGCAGGAACAGTAGACACCTTGCATGTCTACTCATCAGGTGTGTGGTTTTGAAACAAGTGGCAGCAACGTTCTCTGGTGTATTTCAGGTACTTTTTCAAAGTTACTTATAATGAAGCTAGCTTATTGCCAAAACAATCCTAACAAACTACAAAGAAAAACCTGTGCTGTTCTGGATTGTTTTTTTATTTTTAAACATAGTAAGCCACTGTAGCGTTACCATGCAAAAAGGCCTTTAAGCTACCTCAACTTTCTCAGATTTAAGATCCGATGTGTAAAACTTGAAACTACCTTTCTATTAGCCAACCCTACATGGCTTTTTTTTTTCCTTGGTGCCAACACAGTGTCCAAACTACATCTGACGTGAAACTATTGTTTCATACAGCCGAGAGGCTCTGCTCCAGGATCACAACTCCTCCGCATGAGAGGTCACGTTACACTGACAGGATTTGAAACAACTCACCCTACCCAAACAAACTGCACACATTCCTCATGCTTCTTCCCAAGACACAGACACACACTCTGTCCCTGCCTCTGCTAGGCAGCAAAACCAACAGCCCCTTTACAGACTACCCCAGCCCAAGAGAAAAAATACATAACAAACAGACTTTTGCCCATTGCACAGCACAGGAGGTGAAGGGCTGGGCCTCATGTCACCCGTCACAGCTCTGTCACCCGCACACACACTGGAGCCTGGGGATGTCCGGCACCGTATATCCACCTGGATCCCCTGGCACCACAGGCGTGGGGATGTCCGGCACTGTATATCCACCTGAATGCCCCCGTGCTATGTGGAGGTCGCTGCATTTTAAACATCCCAGAAACACACACAGCAGGCTGCTACAGTGCTGCAATCCACGACTCACCAGGCATGCACACTCACCAGGCATGCCCGAGGTGTGCGTGGTCATACACCGTCGGCCCACAGCTGTACCTGCGGAGAGGGGAGGCAAACAGAATCACAGAACTGTTAGGGTTGGAAGGGACTTCTGGAGATCACCCAGTCTAAACCCCTGACAAGGCAGGGTCACCTACAGCAGGTGACACAGGAACGTGTCCGGGTGGTTTCTGAATATCTCCAGAGAGGGAGACTCCACGAGCCCCCTGGGCAGCCTGTTCAGTGCTCAGCCACTCTCAAATGTAAAACAGTTCTTCCTCATGTTAAGATGAAACTTCTTGTGTTTTAGTTTATGGCCACTGCTCCTCGTCCTGTCGCTGGGCAATGCCGAAAAGAGCCTGGCACCATCCTCTTTACACCCTCCTTTGAGATATTTATATGTATTGATGAGCTCCCCTCTCAGTCTTCTCTAGACTAAACAGGCCCGGCTCCCGCAGTCTCTCCTCGCAAGAGAGATGCTCCAGTCCCCTCATAGCCTTTGTGACCCTTCGCTTGACCCTTTCAGTAGTTACATGTCTTTCTTGTACTGAGGAGCCCAGAACTGGACACGGGAGCTGTTTCCGGACACACACCGCACCTGCCACCCCCGCCACCCCCAGGCCCGCCCGCCGCGTCGCCAGGCGCTCGCTACCAGGTCGCCACTCCCTCCGTGGCCAGCACGAGCGGCTCCTTGCTCCGGCTCCGGCTGTTGTAAGCCACGATCCCGCTGTCGCGCCCCGCCGGAGGCGCCCACTGCCGCCGCCGCGCCACGCCCGAGCACCGCCGTGCCCCTGCCTGCCCCCGGCCGGCACCGCCACCGGGAGCAGGACCGAGGCCGAGCCCGCACCGCAGGGC
>VYZT01025041.1:97798-127407 GCA_013400735.1 Pomatostomus ruficeps
CCCCGGTTTCCTGCCCGAGAACAATGGCGGCTCCGTCACCTCCGGGGCGGCCCCGCGCGCCGCAGAGGGGCGGGGAGGGGGACGGGCACTCGCCCGTGTCCCACTCGCCGTCGTTCCGCGCCGTCTCAGCCACCGTAAGGCTGCGGATCTGCGCTGGGAATACAGCTCTGGCTGCATGGTTTCCCCCGGCTGAGTGGCGTTTGTGATGCCGGAAGCGTGCGTTGGCAATTCGCGCAGAACGCAGCTCTCCGCTCCCGCCGCCGCAGCACGGCGCGGGAGCGCGGTTTCCTGGAATTCCCGTGAAGTCAGGCTCCCGAGGCAGGCAGCCCCCGAGCCGCAGCACCGCCGCCGCGATGGTTGTCTCAGCGCTGCAGCGAGCGAACAGCGCGCTCCCGCCGCCGGTGCCGAGCATCCTCGGCTGTGCGGCAGCTCCCGCTCCGTGTCTCACATACCAAACACGGCCGCGCTCCGCAGGGCCCCCGCCCGCAGCCCGCGCTTCTCCCGCAGCACAGCACCGCTGCCGGGCGGGAATGGCGCTGTGCACGGCTAGAACCGAAGTTCGCCCAACGCCGAACTTCTGTCAGTAATTGCTTTGTGATATTGAGACAGACTGCTCTTCCTGGAAGGTGCCCACCCACCAGATTCAGATGGCTTAAACTGATGACATCAGTCAAGTGCCAAAGCTTAAAGCATAAAGCTTCTGCATTTCAGCCGCTGAAAATAATTAATACTGCTTTTTCAGCCTTCCTGAGTGTGGAATCTCCTATATATTTGAAGGGTCTTTTGGTGGCATCTTCGATTTGGCTTTCTTTTCGGGGATTTTTGTTGTTTTGGGGGTTTTTTTGTAGGTAGAAAAAAACCCCAAATGTTGGTTAAAATGGCTAGTAACATATCGGAATACTGATTCGGTCAGATAGATTGTATTGCAGAACCAGCTGACAGGTCATGCTTAACCAATGTGTGAAGCACAAGCTGCAGCTCTAAAATCTACAGTAAAGCTTGCATAATATTTCCGTGTCTTCACTGGAAATCATGTGTGTTTAAAAACTCTGCCCAGGAAAGACAAAACCTAAACCACAGGGTAAATCTTGGTTTGCATATGTGTCAGATTCTTGTATTAATAAATAAACAAACAAATAAATAAATGTAAGTTTTAAAAAGTTTTGGTAATGTCATTTGCATGTATGAGAGATCCTGGTTTCTCCTAGATGAATTGAAGTCAGATTTTATATCTCAGTATGTTTTGCTTCTCTAAGACAGACTGTTCTAACCTGTTAGAAAGGGAAACTTCAGAGAGGAAAGGAGATGCAGGAAGACTGTTCCATGTGTTTTTGAGAACTTAATATAGAATGCTGAGTGTCTCATATGCTTTAGTTGATTTACGTAGCATAATGAAACTCAAAAACAACTTCTTAAAAATAGGTTTCCAGAGCCATTTTTGAAACTCTAGATACTTTGTGCATTGTTGTTTCTTACAAACTGTTAGAACAATCCTTGAAGTGCAGTTCAGGATCTAACATATTTTTAGTGCCAGCATTTTAAAGCAGAAGCTCTAGCTGCTCCCATTGTTGCCTATTGTCTTTAATGTTATCTTTCAACTTTATCTCCTGCTCTGCAGTAAATATTTAATGAAGATCATACTTTTGTGTTTTAAAACATAACAACATGTATTTTTACAGAAGGCATAGGTAGGAGATAATCTAAACATCCTGGATATTACAATCCTAATTCTACCGTCCAGGGATTTACATGGCCTCATATTCTCAGCAGAAATAGCTCAGCAGTATTGGATGAATTACCTTTGGGTCCAGACCACATATTCAGTGCTTCCGCATCTCCTGTCTAGTAACCCAGCAATGTGCTTCTACACTGGTTTGTGCTTTCTTTCTGTCCCACTCTCTTTCTCCCACTCTCTCATTCACTAAAAACATTAATGTTGTTATACAGAAAATGTGCATTAATTTTCCCTCTAATTTTGCAGTTAACTTTGGAACTTTTGATGGTATGTGTATTTGTTTAGTTAGTTCTTTTTAATTGCTGAAAAGTTTAAAGGGAAGTATTATCAACGTACATAGAAATATATTCAGTCACTTTTCTCTTCCAAAGCAGCATTTGCATTCCATTCCTGTGGGACCAACTAGAACAAAAGTAATCCAGTGGAATCATGAGCCGCTTGTCAGATAGGAGCTTCAGGGAATCTGTCTTTGATCAGCGCCTCATGTTAGGAGAAGTTTTTGCTGTATGGAAGGAAAAATGGGAAGTTTTGTTTTGCCATTCTCCCTGTCAAAAATATTTATAGTTTTTATTTCTTCTTTGCAGAGATTCTGAAGGACCTGGATGATTACTATGAAAAATTTAAACGAGAGACAGATGCTGTGCAGAAGAGAAGAATGTTGCACTGCATACAGAGAGCCTTGATTCGAAGTCAGGAACTGGGGGACGAGAAGATTCAAATCGTCAGTCAGATGGTGGAGCTTGTCGAGAACAGAACAAGGCAAGTGGACAGCCATGTGGAACTGTTTGAGACTTGTCAAGAGACTAATGACACCACCGGAAACAGCGGAAAAGCCAGCCAGGATAAGTCGAAGAATGAGACAATTGCACAGGCTGAAAAGCCCAACAACAAGAGATCAAGGAGGCAAAGGAACAATGAGAATCGAGAAAATGCCTCAAATAATCATGATCATGATGACATCACCTCAGGAACACCAAAGGAGAAGAAAGCGAAAACATCCAAGAAGAAGAAACGATCCAAGGCTAAAGCAGAGCGGGAAGCTTCTCCCCCTGACCTTCCTATTGACCCTAATGAGCCAACATACTGCTTGTGCAACCAAGTCTCCTATGGAGAAATGATAGGATGTGATAATGATGAGTGCCCCATTGAATGGTTTCACTTTTCTTGTGTGGGACTCAACCATAAACCAAAGGGCAAATGGTACTGCCCCAAATGTAGAGGAGAAAACGAGAAAACTATGGACAAGGCATTGGAGAAATCTAAAAAAGAAAGGGCATACAATAGGTAGTTTGTAGACTTTTCATAGTGAAGGAAAAAACCCACCAAACCAGTGTATTTATTGTCAGTGTCACCTTTGTTGAGGTGAAAGGATTGTAAAACGTATATTTTTAAAGGAGGTTTAAAACTGTTTAAAACCATTCCTGTTACAGGGACGGCAATAAGTAATTTTGGTTTTCATTTGGTAAGCTGTAACAAGAGTGTGGTCTGTGGACCAATGTATTCCAAAAGTAAAATTATAAGAATATTTGGGTGTTTCTTAAAAGATAAATTAATAATTTTCTTTATTTCCTTTCTTTTTTTTTTTATTTTTTAATTACTGCTGGTAGCACTCTACCCATTAAAATTTTGACAGATATCTCTGAAATGTAATTTTGGTTTCATTAATGAAAAATCTTACTTTTGAGCAAAATTGTTAAATAGTTTAACCACCTGGCTGTATCTGAATAAAGCTGCAGTACATTGCAAATGTAACTTCTTTTGGTGATAAACAAGCAAGAGCAAACAAAAGGAGGGTAAAATTTGGTTCCTGCTACAAAGTGTCAGTATAACAGTTCAATAGCAAATGTTTAAATAGGCTTAGAGGATTATTTTTTAAAACAAAAAGTTAATGGTTAAATTTTAAACAACAAATATTTTATATGCTGGCCAGGTACCACAAAGGCCATTTTAAAATGATTGAATATGTTTTATATTTAACCGGGAAGTGGTTTAGTAATGAGACATAACGTAAATGAAGCTTTATACTGTCACAGATAGTGGTGTAGCAATCCTTAATTTGTTTAAGTTGTATAAATGTACATTTTAAGTGGAGTTGCACTTACTGTATTATACTTGGAAATGCAGCCAAATGCCATTGTGTAACCAATGTGCATTTCCTGCTGTATGTATGAAAATTGTACAGATGTGATATTAAGAAATAAATGAAATGACTTTGACAGTTTGGTTCTTTAACAGTCTTGTTTAATGATCATTCATATAGCTCAAAGAAAAAGAAATCTGTCTTTAACCTCAGCAGCTCTAGCAAGCTGCTGCTGGGAAGCCTGAAACTGTTGTAGTGGTAACCAAACTATAGTTCTGATAATGAATCTTCATGGAGTGTGTGGCCAGCAAGGTTGTAGGAGAACCAAAATAGCATTTAACTTTCCATCCGAATCTTCTCATTTTGTGCTTGCAGTCACTTCTAGACCCAGACATTTATCTGAAAAGCAGTAGTACAGAGCTGGTCTTGTTCAGTTGTTTTCGTGCTTTTTCACTATGGATATAAATTACTCCATGTTTGTTATCAGCTGAAGGATCTTTTGCATTTCGGCATTTTCAAAGTATTACTGCAGCCATTCCAGGGGTGGCCTTTTTATTCTTCATGGTCACCGTGACAAAAACGTACTTGCTACATGGTGACCCAGGTGCTATGCCAGGTATCCAGCCCTCTGTCCCTTGGATGGATGGTGAAGCTTGGTCAGGCTGTTTCCTTCACCGGCATGGCTGGAGGGGCCAACATTCTGGCTGAGCAGATTTCATCTCCCTGCCACCCTGTGGGCCTTCATCCAGGTGAGAAGGGAATGGGACCAGCAGTGGGAAGGCCATGGTAGTGAAGGTTGTGAAATCCAGTGGGTCAGGTGAGAGTCTTGCATAAAAACATGGTAACCTGGGGTTGTTTTTGTCTAGAACACAGCCTTCTCCATGTATAACGGTGGTGTTTTGTTTCCTGAACAGTGAAACCCTACCACTGAAATGATACTTTCCCCCTATGTATTCCAGAAGATCCTTCTGCTGGAAGTAGTGTTTTGGATCTAGCCGAACACAAGACAGCTGAAGGGTCTCAGTGTTTTCTAAAGAGGTACTGACAGGCCCCAAAATGCACTGCATCCACTTGCATGGATATTCCCTGCCAGACAGTGACAAGTAGAAGTCCTGTTTTACTTCTAAATAGGTGCACTAAGGGTATGCATCTGCATTCGTGTTTCAAGCCCCTACAGACTCTGATGTTACACTGAGGCACCTGGGCCTGGAACAAGTGCCTGCTCGGAATCAGTCTCCTGCTCCCGAGGTGGTTTAGGGTTGGTGTGTAATTTTTCTGCTCTCTTACCATTCCTTCTCCTTTCCTCTTTTCTCTAAAGCCTTCTGGTTTTCCATTCTCCCTACACACTTACCGGTCTTTCCTGCTCCTCCCTCCCTCCACCTGCTGTTGTTGTGGCTAATGCTGATGTTTCTGGTCTTTTCTGCCTCAGCTGTTCTGTCATCCTCCCACCAGCCTACGCTGAGAACATCAATACTTAGCAGCAGGACTTTGCTAGCAAAACCCCAGTGAAACTTTATATAGGAACTAGTGCAGACACGGTTTCAAACCAAGCCTTTTTCACAAAATGTCTGCATTGATTCTGCAGGATATTTTGAATGTGAGAAGCCAGAAGGAAACAACGAAAGTGCAAAAGAGGATGGTACGAATGTTCAGCTAAAGGTGGATCTGTAGAGCCATATTTATACTGCCCCAGCTACTGAAGGCTGGCCGTGGTCTCCCATATTTCAGTATTTTGCTGAAGACAGCTGCTGATCTGTAAAGCAGCTTAAAGTTACGTCCCTTTCCACATCTTTTTCCCAGGCTTGTGTTACCTTCCCAGCTCACCCTGTTACAGGCTGCAATACTGTTATGCTCCTTGGCCCTGAGGGCTGAGTGGACTGGCACCGGACAGTTTGGCAGGTCTGGTTTCAGTCAATGGGCACGATTAGTTGGATGCAAAGGACTCTGCAGCGGCACTAAGCTCTTTGTTGGTGGAAGTGGAGCCATCTCGTGTTATACTGACATGCTGCCAAGCTGCGGACTGTGCAAACTTTGTCCTGGCTTTGGTACTTTGTCTAAAAGGCTGCCTTAGTTATTTGCAGTGAATTTAATGGCCACAAGAAACTTCTGTCTTTTGAGCCAATTTTTGTTATTTCTGCCTGACGGAACAGCTACTTTGCAAGCTTCCTTATATTGCCCAGCAGAGTGATTCGGGGAGATGATCTGCAGGTTTGAGAAAACATTTGACTCTCTTGGTGACTCTTTCCCACTGAGGCTGCCAACAAAAGGTTTGAGTGAGAGGAAGGCTCTTCTAGGAGCTGAGCTAAGGCTTCATATCCATTTCCCACAGGTTAGTGAGCAGGTCTCAGGTGTTGTAGCATTAATGCAAAGTATAAAAGTCATTGGCTGTTTGCTGAGGAGGAAGTCACAGCAGCAGGAGTCACAAACTTCTTAAACTTCTCATTGAAATCATTCAGGCAGCTCTAACTGCTGCTCTTCTGTGTGGTAGGTGTAGCGGGTGTGCCTGTGTTGTGTTGCTGAACCCTTGAGCTGATGATAAAGTCCTTCCAGCTACTGGTTCAACACTCAAGTCAAGGCAGCTGACAGCAGACCTTGCCCCTGAGTCGTCCCTGTCCTCAGCAGCAGATTTGTTGTTCAGTGGGGCAGCTGGCAGCGCAGAACTGGTGCTGGAGGCACGAGCTGGGAAGCAAAAGGCATCATTGAGGGAGCCCTTTGGGTTCTGTCAGTTCCAATTGCAAAATGTTCCCAGTCAGTTGGGGAAAGAGCGAGAGAACCACTGCAAGCCTGAACCAGCAGAGCATCAGTTTCAACAATTACACCATCTGAAAGCGTCCCAATTAAGCAGAACTACTGTCTCCACTGAGCAGCAGCAACCTTGGCCATGTGTATCATTATGTTTAAATAGGTTTCTTACTAATTAAGCACAGTTGCTGATAAACTGTATCCTAATTTCTTGGAGCGTGCTGAAGAAACACAATCAAACTGGACTGCTCTACTGTTTTGATTTTTCATAGGGTATTTTTAGTTAATCTTAAATTCTGATAACAATGAAAGATAAAAAAACTGTAAACTGTTTCACAGAATATAATAAAAAATGCTGTAAGAGAAATGCTTCAAAACAGTATCTTTGTAGTGAATTTTGTTGTTTTAGTTAGATTTATCATCATTCTCATGGCCTGTTTGCTGTATGTATATCAAAACCCTCCACCCCTATGCAGGAATACCTCAAAAGAGCTAATAATTTCTGACTATGAAAAGTAGTGTGAGCAAAAGTAGTGTGAGTATCAAAAGAGTAGTGTGAGCACTGTAATGTCAAAAAATAACCAAGCTAATAATGGTCCATGCAGTTTCCTACCCTCCAGATGTTAACGAAGTCCCAAACATAACAAACAGGAGGGATGATGCAGTAAGGAAGAGCAGCAGAGTAAATGCAGTATGCACAGTTTTAAACTGCTTTAAACTTTATGCACATGGTTTAAACAGTATTAAGGTTTTCTCCTGAGTTTAGGATTACATTTCCACAATTACTTTTCACAGTAAGCATTTATTTTTGTTGGTAGTGAAAAAAATCAAAGGTATCTCTGTCCTGCCTCACAGCAGAAGTGCTGTATTAGTGGCCAGGAGAGTTGTGTGGGGGCTGGTGGCATTCCTCAGTTACAGCCAGGATTTCCAGGTTAAATTATTCCTTCAGTTCACTTTATAAACAGCTTGCCAATGGTGGAAGGAGAAGAAAGGTGTGTGACACTAAACTTTTAAAAACAGGTACCAGTATTTAAATTTCCAG
Source organism: Pomatostomus ruficeps (assembly GCA_013400735.1). Taxonomy (NCBI): domain Eukaryota; kingdom Metazoa; phylum Chordata; class Aves; order Passeriformes; family Timaliidae; genus Pomatostomus; species Pomatostomus ruficeps. The sequence continues at coordinate 105,398 of VYZT01025041.1, forward strand.
CTCTTACTTGAGACTTGCAGGTTAATTTGTGGCTTACGATCCCGCATTGGGTCTGACTGAGATGGAGCTCGGCCCTCCCAGTGCTGTGCTTTGCGTTGGGAGCTAGAAAGGAGCCGATAACACTCCGGTGTTTTGGCAGCTGCTGAGGAGCTCTGGCATAGCCTCAGCACTGTCCCTCCAACATTCTGCCCCCACATCAGTAGGCTGGAAGTGGGCAAGATCTTGGGAGGAGACACAGCCAAGCCAGCTGACCCAAAGTGACCAAAGGGATATTCCATACCGTATGACGTCTGCTTGGATATAAAAAGTAGGAAAAGGAGGAGGAAGTGGGGGATATTTGTTATTTTCAACATTTGCCTTCCAGAGCAACGGCTACGTGTGCTGAAGCCCTGCTTCCCAGGAAGTGGCTGGACATCACTTGCTGATGGGAAGTAGAGAATTAAGTCTTTGGGGTTTTCTCTTTTGCTTGTGCATGGGCAACATTTTGCTTTTGCTTTGCTGACCTGCCTTATCTCAATTTGAAAGTTGTTTTCCGTCTTATTTTTCTCTCCCCTGTCTAGCTGAGAAGGGAAAGTGATAGAGCGGCTTGGTGGGCACCTGGCATCCAGGGTCAACCCACCACAGTCCTTTTTGATGCCTGGTGTAGGCTGAGACAAGGGCACCCATTTATATTTATTGCATGCTATAGTAATATTAGTTATCCAGTACCAAGCTCCTGTGCAGAACACAGTTTGTCAGCTGCAGTGCTTATCTCTTTATTTTGCTGAGTTTGGGAACATGTTAATACAAACAATGGCTCTGTGCTTTTCCCTGGCATTGATGGCCTTGCTGTGCTGGGGGAGCTATCTTGTGGAGACAATGAGGGAATACATCTCTCTCTTCCTACCCGCAATTGATGCGGATTCTTTTATTATGCAGGCTCCCGCGGTCCTTGTTCATCCTTACATGATCTGTTTAACTAGTGCTGTAAGCATATCATGGGGTTTGTGGAATCTGATGTCATGTTGGTATATGAGAAAACAGATTTTGAATGAGGTGATATCAAAATGTTCCCTGAAGAGGCCAGTTCCCGGGTGGCAGGGTGTGTGGAAGGATTTGGGCAGGTTCCTAGGGCGGTTATCACCTCCCATTGCCTGGGACTTTACACCTGAGCAGGTAATCAACCCTGACAAACTGACTCGACAGCTGATAGAGGGGTGCCTTGCCCAACCCAATGAAAACCAGCAGCTTCTTGCCCTGTGCTGGGGCCTGGCCTGTGCCTACCGAGCCATCATTCACTACTCTCAGAGGACTGTGATTGAGGCAGGGACCCAAACAGTGTTTGAGGACGTGATGGTTGAGACAGGGACACAGACCACAACTACTGCAACTGTCCCCGTAATGGAAAAGAAAAGGTGGACAAGGAGAACTACAAGTCTATATCATCAATTAGAAAGGGAGGAAGAAGAAGAAGAAGAAAAAAAAGAAGAAAAGGAAGAAGAAAAAAAAGAAGAAAAGGAAGAAGAAAAAGAAGAAGAAAAAGAAGAAAAAGAAGAAAAAGATGAAGAAAAAGAAAAAGAAGAAAAAAAAGAATCATCAGGAAGGGAAGCATCTGATCAAGAAACCAGTCCTTCAGCAATTAAATTAAAGAAAGGAGTGAAAGATTTCAAACAGGAAACAGAAATTACCCGGTCTCTGACATCATCAGAACTTCTAGACTTGCAGAAAGATTACAGCCGCCAGCCAGGTGAGCGGATTTCTGCCTGGCTGCTTCGATGCTGGGATTGTGGGGCTGATGGTCACCTACTGGAAGGAAGGGAAGCCCAACAGCTGGGATCCCTTGCTGGAGATCGGGGAATTGAAAGAGGAATTGGAAAAGAGACAGCAATTTGCAGTCTCTGGAGACGCCTCCTCTCAAGTGTGAAGGCAAGACATCCATTTAAGGAAGACCTTGTGAACTCCCCAGGAAAGTGGACCACTGCAGATGAAGGTATCCAGTACCTGAGAGAATTAGCAGTGCTGGAAGTCATCTATAGTGATCTAAAAAATGATAACATTTCTAAAGATCCAGAGGGTGTCCCGTGCACAATGGCCATGTGGAGGAAGGTAATTCAAAGTGCCCCTGCATCATACTCTAACAGCTTGGCAGCACTGTATTACCCAGAAATGGATACACCTACTGTAGAGAGAGTGTCTTTCTGGCTCCAAAACTTAGAAGAAACTCTTTGTACCTCCTCATCCCTACAGGCCAGCACCTCAGCTGTGAAGGGTAGTACAAGAAATCAGTCTTCTCCTGCCCTGATCAGAGGGAAAGACAGCCCCAGACACATGACACGTGGTGCACTCTGGTTCTTTCTGTGTGATCAGGGGGAAGACATGAGGAAGTGGGACGGTGAACCCACATTTAAGCTGGAAGCCCGTGCCCGTGAACTGAGAGAGAAGAGAGCTATTCAGGAGAGGCCACCTGAGAAAGATGTCAGTGTAGTTCTTGCAGACACAAGAAGGCTATCAGCGACCTCCCAGTCAGAGAAGAACTGACATTATCTCTCTTGATCCTGGTGAGGGGACTTCTGGTCTGGCACTGCAAGGACCAGAGACTGAGTGCTCTGACCAGGAACAGAAATAGAGGGTCCCTCCCTTCTGCCAGGAGGAGGAAAGGGATGATAGGGTATACTGGATTTGATAGCCTGGCACATCAGACCCACAGAAGTATATAAGGCTTTGGTAGATGCTGATGCGTAGTGTACGCTGGTGCCATCGGGGTACAGGGGCTCAGCACCCATCTGGATCTCTTAAGTGACAGAGAATTGTCTGTGTTGGAGGCTGAAAGGAGCTTAACAGGGGACAAGTGGGAAAAGTGCCCCATTGTGACTGGCCCAGAGGCCCCTTGTATCCTTGGAATTTACTGCCTCAGGAGAGGGTACTTCAAGAACCTAAAGGGGTACCAATGGCTTTTTGGTGTAGCTGCTGTGAAAACAGAGAAGATCAAACAGTTGTCCACCCACCTGGCCTCTTAGAACATCCCTTCATGGTGGGATTGCTGCAAGGTGAAGAGCAGCAGGTGCCAATTGCCACCAAGACTGTGCACCAGCAGCAGTATCACACAAACCGAGACTCCCTGGCTCCCATCCGTGAGCTGATTCATCAACTGGAGAGCCACAGAGTCATCAACAAGACTCACTCACCTTGTAACAGTCCCATATGGCCAGTGCAAAAATCTGATGGAGAATGGAACATAGGTTATTGTGGCCTAAATGAAGTCACAGCACCCCTGACTGCTGCTGAATCAGATGTGTTAGAATTCCAATGTGGAAAGTGTCAAATAAACCTGGAATCGACTGCCTCAGGGGGTGGAAACACAGCTCTACAATCTGTCGTGGGTGTTTCACATCCCCCATCACCCACAAGCCTCTGGAAAGATTGAGAGGTATAATGGACTGCTGAAGACTGTGTTGAGAGCGTTGGGCAATGGGGCGTGGAAGCATCGGGATGCAAATTTAGCAGAAGCCGCTTGGCTGGTTAACACTAAGGGATCTGCTAACCACCCTGGTCCTGCCCAAGCCAAACCCATTCACTCTGTGGGAGGAGATAAGGTCCCTGTATTGCACATAGGGAAGTAGGTGGGGAAGTCAGTGTGTATTTCTCCTCCCATGGGAAAAGGCAAACCCATTTGTGGGATTGTCTTTGCCCAAGGACCTGGGTGTACTTGGTGAGTAATGTGGAGGGATGAGGAAATCTGGTGTATGCCTCAAGGAGATTTGACCTTGGGGGGGAAAATAATCTGTGGTGTGAGTTGTATGTTGCAGGAAGTAGCAGGAGTGACATGAACTGGTGAAGAGTGAATTTTCTGGGGAGCAAGGCGAGTACGACGACAACCTGAGCTGGGCTGGTGTTGATGCCCAAAGATCAAGAGTGCTGCTTCTCCTGTCCTGAGCACCCATCCTGGAACAGAATCCAAGTCATGGACTGTTTCTGAACATCTGGAGGGGTGGAAAAAGCCCATTGAATGGGAAAATCATATCTGTCTGTGAAAGGACTGGGGATAATAGTTAATGAAAATGTATGTTGGGTATAAAGATGGTTTAAGGATGTAGTTTAAGGTGTAAGTGTTGGTAAAAAGGGATTTCAGTAATGAGGAGTAAATACAGTGGAATAGTTAGAAGATTAAATTTTGTGAGAGCTGAGTATGACACAAATGATATGGAATAAGGGGTGGAGATTGTATTTGGTCTGGCTGAGATGGAGTTCATTTTCCCCTTTGCATTGGGAGCTAGAAAGGAGCTAGTAACACTCCAGAGTTTTGGCAGCTGCTGAGCAGTGCTGGCACAGCCTCAGTGCTGTCTCTCCAGCATTCTGCCCCCACATCAGTAGGCTGGGAGTGGGCAAGACCCTGGGAAGGGACACAACCAGGCCAGCTGACCTGAATTAACCAAAGAGATATTCCATACCATATGATGTCTACTCAGGTATGAAAACCAAGAAAAGGAGAAGGAAGTGGGGAGCATCTGTTATTTGCAATGTTTGCCTTCCAGAACAACCTGTACATATGCTGAAGCCCTGCTTCCCAGGAAGTGGCCAGCCATAGCTTGTTGATGGGAAGTAGGAAAAAATCTTTAATCTTTAGGATTTTTGCATTTGCTTGTGTGCGCACAGCCTTTACTTGGTTTTAGTAAACTGCCTCATCTCAATATACAAGTTGTTTTCCCTCTCATTTTCTTTCCCCTGTTCAGCTGAGAAGGCGGGGCATGATAGAGTGGTTGGAGGGCACCTGACATCCAGCCAGGGTCAGCCCCCTACACACCTTTGAGAAGGACTGCTGGCTTTGCTGTCCTCTCCAACACCTTGGTAGTTCAGGGTAACCATTTTTAAAGACCTTGCATAGTATACATGTAGTCATAGTAGATGACTACTACAGATACTGCAGTAACAAAGAGTGTAAAATTAATCCCACCCAGATGGATGGACATTGCAGAAGTCAAAATTCTTTTCAATTGTTGGGGTGAAAAATCTAACCTCCATCCCTATTTTAGGAAACTAGTGATGTAGGTAGCAAAAGATGAGTCTGAAATGGCAGAATTCCTTGAAGTACAGTAATTTGAGTTTATATGTGATTGTGCTGTAAGCACCATGTGCCTGTGCGCTGAGTCTGTCCCCCTCAATAAATGTTTCAAGACAATTCCTCCATGTAGTCCTACAGAAAAGTAACAGTAACATGAATTTTTAAACTGCTTTCAGTTGTTGGTTTTATTTTCCATAGCTTACTTTAATGTCAGCCTTCTTCTGTGGCCACCAGCTGAGACTGAGGGCTGGAACACACTCTGTGGGATCTGCAGGAGATGCAAGCAGTAGGCAACTTCATGATGGCAGCCTCTGCTGTCCACGCTGACGCTGGCTGAGCTGGACCTGGGCTTCTGCTTGTGCTTCTTGCTCTGGGGAAAGGATTCTGATGCAAAAAATATGGAGTTGTCTCTTGCATTTAGCTTGTTGACAAGTGAGGCCCTAAAAGGTTAACATATCCCAGGCTCATAGCTCAGCATTATGAAAAAAACCAAAACCAAAAACCCCCAAAACCCTTAAAATAAACTTGGATCCATTAAGTGAATAATGCAAAACTTGGGTAAGACAGATAGAGGGACCTTTTTGCTCTCACTCTGTGGAAGAATTAATGCAATTTAAATGGCTGTTGTCCCCTCAGTAGTATACATCCTGAACTCCCTCATCATACAACACACTTTGCTAGTTCAAATTTTTTTTCAAAATAAATCAAACTTGTAAGAAAAAAAAGGTATTTAGTGATAAGGATTAGAAATGCAGGTGAATTGTATGTAAATTATTCACTTGCATACAGAAAGGAATGTTTTGCAATGTTAATTAAAAGATATATATCAGGAGACTTTTCTTTCTGCCAGCCTCCTGTCTCCTTGAGATTTGGTGGTTACATCTGAAATAAAATGCTCTGTTCTTGTAATAGCTTCTTCAGTCTTATAACTTTGTGAACAGACAATTCAGTGAGAGCCCTATCAGTAAAAGATGAATTGTTAGATTCATGTTCCACACAGTGATTTTATTCAACAACTAAAAGATTAAGGGCAATTCTTTCAGGAAAGTCCCCTCAGTTAGAATGCTTTAGTTTGTAGGTGTCTCTAGAGGACATTGGAAGTAGAAGAAAATGAATGTAACATGTCTTAAACCTTGCTCAAGTCTAATCTATGGTCAGAGTTACTTTAAAACTTTGATTATGATCATATCATTTTGGCATAGTGTCACTGTAGAAGAGCTTTATCAGGATTTTATTTATTTTATGTTTTGTCTCAGTTTTTTATCTGCTGACCCTATTCTGCTTGGATTGGAGACAGCTTCAAGAAGACAAAAGTAGTATTTTTAAATTAAAATTACTAATACTGCTCTCAATCTTCATTATCCATGCTATTTTTTTTTTCTGGGAATGTAGAAGGTGTGGTGAGAGCTCCTTTATGCCGAGCCCTTAGAATCAGACAAAGGAACTTTTACAAAGGGGAGAGACTTGTAAAGAGTGGAAGACTACAATACTGAGGTAAACAGTGGGACTTTGCTACCAAAAGTAATCCTCTTTGGGCTATAATAGATTTAAAGAAATTCTATATAAATGGCTTCAAGGGAAATAGAGCATCAAGTTTCCGAAAAAGATAAACACAAATTATGTGACACTCCTGCTAGCTCTGATGAAAGGACTGGAGGCTGTTAAGTGTCGGGGCAGTAGGGAAATTTTGCAAAGCCAGAATTTTGTCATGCTGCACAAGAGAATACTGAAGAACTGTCAGAAGTTGGTTTCCAGGGTGTCCTACCACCTACAGCTGTTATTTTATGGAAGGCACCACTGGCCAGAAGGTAGCACTCATGTCCATGGAGATTTCAAGGGAAGCCAAAGAACCTCTATTGTTCAAGTCAGAGGCCAAGGGTTGTCTTATTGTGTCAGACAGAGCAGAAACAGGCAAAATTATATTTGACAACTCATTGTCAAGCCATAGCTAAGCAAGGTTCTCAAAAAAGCACAGATATTAACTTCCATGAGTAAACTGTTCATATTTTCCTGAGGTGACTGAGGCAAAAGTCAGACGCTTGTATTTCTGGAAATATTAAGTGAAAAGCTCTGTTATCTAATGCTATTAGTGATAAAAGATGAAAACAAAGAAACTTCTGGAGGACACGTTGAAAAGTTTTGTACCAAATCTCAGAAAGAACAGAAAGAACAGGTCCATTTTTATTTGTAAAACTGATGTAAAATTTGTTTTAACAGTTTTATCTAACTTTAGGAGGGTTCGTTGCCCCATCCTTTCTAACGCAGAGCTTTTTAGATCCATTTCTTTCTTGAAGTAAAAACTAGAGCCACAGACTCAGTTATGCTATCAGTGTGGGTGGCTCCTTTCTATGCTGGACCTTCACCTGTGTCTTTTTGGACAGCAGAGATTTCCCCCAGCGAAAATACAGATGAGGCATCTCTACTCTGTCGTAAGCGGCAGCTGGAGGCTGTGCTATTAGCACCTTGAAAACACAGGTCAATGAAGTTTTTTGTTTCTGCGATCTCTGTATTTTTATGGAAACCACTCAGGACACATCCTCCTGGTAGGTAGACAAGGATCTCACACACACTCTTTTTTTTCACTCTTTGTTTTTGTGGGTGTGTGTTTCAGAGGGGTGTAGCAGATGAGTGTATGTGTTTCATTTTCTGCGATATACTGAATGAACCTTTGAAAGTTTATCTTTCTCCTTGCCTGTCAGTTGCTTCTGGTGGACAGTCTGTGGTATTGGATGCACACTGTGGATTGGCAACTTCTGTACATGCTTGCAGCACAAGGTGACAGTAACAACAGAGCCACTTCTTCTTACCCAGCACTGCTGAACTTGGACAGGCTTTAGGGGACAGGATTGGGTTTCTGCAGTAGGAGCAGAAAGGATTGTTATAGAATTGCTATTGGAATTCCGAGCTATCCAAAGGAAAATTTCCCTTGAAAGGGACATGAGCATTTCTCATTCCACCCCTCTGCTCCCCCCAGATAATTTTAGGTAAACTGGGAGTATCAAAAAGATGACCACAGGAGACAGGTAAAAGAACTTTACACAAATTATGCCAGGTGTGCAGATGACTCTGTGTAGCAGCACATGGAAAAGGTTGTTATATATGATTGTCTTAAAAAAGCCAGAAGCAAAATTTGGGGAATGATTGGCAAATCAGCCTTGTTTCAGTCTCTGGGGAAATCATGGAATCCATTTCTGGGCACATGGAGAAGAATGAGAGCCCTCAGCATGGCTTTACACAGGCTAATCATACCCACCCAGCCTGTTTGCCTTCTGTGATAAAATGGCCACAACTGTGAATGTAGGGAGAGCACTGGATCTCATTTGCTTCAGCTTTAATGATGTGGGTGCAGTTCGTGTAAACTTTAGCAAGGCCGTTAATGTTGTCTCCCATAATATTCGTGCATCTAAATTTGGAAGTTGTAGTCCGAATGGGTGGGAATCTGGATGGATAAGCAGCTCTTTGGATGGCTGGGCTTGGAGGATTGTGGTTAATGGGTCATGTACCTTCTTCCTGGAAGCTGGTCATGAGGGCAGTACTGCAAGTCCATCCTGTGACCTGTCCTGTTTGACACCATTACCTGGAGGAAGTGATGAAGAGCCCTTTACCTGGACAAGGTTGCCAGTGTTACCAAGCTGGAATGGTGGTACCATCCATAGGCTCGATGGCGCCATCCAGAGGGACCTGGACATGCCGGCGTGGGCGTCGGGCAGGCACCTTGTGCAGTTCAACAAGGACAGCGGAATTAATGCAGCTCTCCAGAAGTACACAGGAAAACACCCACCAACTCTTATTTCACAGATAAAAATCCATTGAAGCGCTGGAGACAAGCTTGTTTCATCTGCGGGGATCAGCACCATAAAGAAAAAGCAAATAAGCAGAGTAACCCTATTAGCCCATGCTTAAATGATCCTGACAGAAGTTTACAGCTCTACAAAGTGTCTTGTTTGGTTTTTTTCTTGGACAAAGATATTCCATGGTGATTTCTGTCAAATAGAAGTGGATGAAAATATATTACCAGCTTTTCTAAACCTTCTCCTTAACTGGGATGAAGGAGAAGGGAATTCCTGGATTATATTATTATGTTATTATGCATGTTTTAGTTTTGCTGTGCCTCAGGCAAGTTCACAGCTCCCCACATCTTGTTTATGATAAATTTTACACAAATTTAAAACTTGACAACTATTTGGGCTGCTGTATTTTTATTACTACTTCAGCACCTGGGAGCGAACAGAGCTTTTCGAAATGCTCACAGTGGTAGCAAGAAGTTTCATGCTGGAACACTACTTCTGAGTTTCTTAAATAAACTTCCACAGCAATGGCATTTTCTGAGCTTAGCCTTCCATACAACTGGAGCAATGTGGAATTTGTCTGGTCTTGGAGTGGTGTTTTGATTATTGCAATTTTCTTTCAATATATTCTGTAACTCAGGAAACAGGAGATATCCAGTGAAGATACCGTATTTATTGGAAAGGAAGGTGAAGTTTTTCATGAAAATGGTGAGAGAAAACAGCACAGAATTGCACACAGGCCTATATTGTGGGTTGTGAGCCAATGCCTCTGCCACCCTGTCCTCTGTGCAAGGTGTGAATTCCCAGCCTGGAAAGGCTATGTTTGCTGCCACTGTGATGTCTGGAGGTGTGTGGGTGGGCACAGCAGCACTACCACACCTACCCAAATTACTGTGACGTTATAGGCTTTGGTAAGAAATGAAAATTTTTCCAATGGAGCTGAACCTAGTCCAAAGAGACATCTATGGGATGTCACTTGCTTAAGTGCACAAGGCTTCATGTCCTGGGACCTGGGCATGAAAGACTCAAGCACTGGTGATGTATGTCCACTTTTGTGTTCCAAAGTGTGTCTGAGAGGCGGGGGAGGGGGTCCCAGACAGCAGGTTTATTTAGGTGCAGAGTCATGTTTGGGACTGTTTTGGGAAATAGTCCTCTGCAGCAGCAAGATGTTCCTGGACATTATGTTTCATTTTGCGTCAGGAGGCCAGAAGAGGGCTGCAAGTGTCTGGCCAAGTCATGGAGCAGGAGAAGGGCACTTTAATCCTGCTGCAAAAGTAGCAGCTTTGAGCCTTGTGGAGGATTGGCGTGAGCTAAGACTGTAATGAGCAAGTCCCTGTCCCTTCGTGTGCCCTGGAAGGACATGGGGCAGGGTGCTCCAGCGGGCCATGAGGTCATGCCCAGGCCCAGAGAACATGCAGACCTTCAAGGGGTATTTTTCTTGATTGTGGTAGTGTGCCTGTGAAGCCAAGGTTTATTGGTTTGCTACAATTTATCTGCTTTATGCTAATAGAGATCTGTTTCTGCAGCTCTTGAATTTATTTAGCCCAAAGCAAGACCAGCCAGTTCTCCTGTGTTTACTGGAAGCCTACTGTAAAAATCAGGAGTGAAGATGAGCATAAATGAACCCATAGAACAGGTGCCGCCGTAGAAGACTGGGAATTGGGACTAAACTGTCATTCACATGCACAAGCACAATTCCTACTGATTTCATATCTCATATCTCTACCATCTGCATGCACAGTGTCTTATTACCCTGTCCCTGCCATCCTTTCCATCTTCTGTGACCAAATCTGCTGTCAAATGAATTCCTACAGTTTTCACCAAAGACAATTGGAATTTCAAATATGTTTTACATTATGTTTTAAGTAGAAGTCTTGTTTACACAAGGTTCAGTACAACTGGGAATTCATTTTGTTGTATTAGCAGGCCTTGATTTTTCATAATGCAAATGTTACCAGACTTTCATGAGATTGGACACATTAAATTGCTCTTTATGATTCCCTCTGTCATCATGAAATGTCTTGCTCAGAATACCTGGGTAAGTGCAGATTTGCTAATCATACCATGGGGAAAGTAAGAGAAATTTGCTAAACAGATCAACAAGGAAAATAAATTGGTGTCTGTAAGTTGAAATTGCTCATTAAAATGTTAAAAAGGTTAATGTGATAGGATGGTAGCACTTTAAAAATGTGACTGTTTACAAAAGGACAGAAGCAAAGATTGAAGTCAATACAGACAGAAACCTTGAGACACTCACATCAAAACACTTCTCTGCTCCTGTGTCCTCTTACCCACTCGAGCAAAGACCTGTTTGCTTTTACCTGCCTTACATCAGATTCACTTCCAGTGTCAGCATCAACACCTCTCCAGTTATCTCTGTGTTGTGGTCCAAGAGCTAAATTTCCACCATCGAAGACCAGACACTGACCTGACCTGAGTCACACTGCTCAGATAATCTCACACCTTTTCCTACTATGCCATCCAGGGGACAGCAGTCACCCCTCGGCTGCAGTTTGCAGCTCAAAGTCAGACCTCTGCCCAAAGCAGATTTGCCTGCAGTCCATACCCGGCCCATGGGAGTTCCCATTCAGTCTGAAGACACCTGAAAGGAAAAGCTTTTGGCTGTCCCCAGTCCCTTTCCACGGGGCCAGGGTCACTCATGCTCTGCTTTGCAGGAGCAGATGAGTAAGTGTAGGTGAGGCATGGTGAGTACGAGCCCTGTTACATATTTTCTTGTCACTGCCCCAGCAGACGTCGTGTTTGTTTTGCAGATGATGAGCTTATCCTTTTAGCAGGAGAGTGAAGGAATGGCATCAGGAGCTAGGGTAGCAACACCAGCGTTGTCTATCCTCCCTGTTGTGCAGGAATGAGACGTACAAGGGTTATGTCTCACTCGGCCTTAGGGGAGGCAGGAATTAAGAGAGACAGCTAGCAGCTAGTGGCAGAGAAAAAGAAGGAAAGAAAGAGAGATTTTAAAAAAGGTCAATATGAGTGGAAAGCTGACACTAGGACGCTGGTGTCACGTGGGATCTCTGCAACCTGGGATAACCATTGATCCAAATGAGTACATGTATTGACTGGATCCTGGTTCAGCCGGGCAGTGCAACTGGTAAGCTGTTTACTTGCAGGCCAGCTTTCCAGGAGGTAGTTGTTGGTTATTGTTGTAGACCCATAAATTGTTTGTACAGGGGTTTTTTTGGTCTGAACTAGGTATTGTGTAAGTTTTTTCTCTCTTAGAAGCAAATCAGCAAATATGCAGTATTATAGGGGGTGCTTTAATGGAAGGTGAATAGGCTGAGGTTTGAATGGTCAGGTCTCCCTTTGAATACTGATGTTCTCACTCCATCTTTGCTCAAGCAGCCTAACACACAAATCTCTATCTCTTCTCTGAAAAGTGCTTGGAAAATAAAATTTAAAAAATAGCAGCAGTGTTAGAATAAATGAAAGCCATATTTTTAGAAGCTTCAAAGCATCAGTACTTGCTTTTAAAGACCAACAAGTGGTTACTTGAGAATTTCTGTGTGATCTACAAGAATAAGTTTATCACATCATCCCTATGTGAAAGTGAAGGCTGAAGGAGACAGGAGGTATCAATGTGTTCAAGTGGCACAGCAAGATAATGGGAACATGGATGGAGCAAGCTGGGAACTAGCACATTTTGAGGAGGGTAGAGCAGAAGGTGACATTTTGGCAGCCAATGTATCTTTCAATGGGGCAGTGGTTACTATTTCGCTTTATCTTAAGGTTTGGCTGAATTTTAATTCTATTTTTTTTATTATCTAAAACACTGTTTAGCAAGCGGGACACTTGTGGAAAGCGGGGGCTGGCAGCCCTAGGGAGGGATGCCCTGTCCCTCGGTCTGGGGACAGTTCCTCCATGCCTTCCCTGTACAAGCAGCTATCACCTGTCCTCCCCATGTGGCTGTGGCCAGGCTCTCCTGCAAGGAGTGATGCTGCAGCAGGAGGCACCTGGGAGAAACCACACTCTGCTGGGCTCTGGGTCTTGGGTTATTTGTCATCTTGCCTGAAGCCTGAGCTGCCAGCCCCTACTTGGACACCCCCATAGCTTCGCTGTTGTTTCTGCTCCTATGAAGCCTTTTATTTGCCTCATTCATATTCTTGGGAAAGTGGCTAAATTAAAATAGATTCTGTAAATTGCATGGATAATATACAGCTTCAGTGACATGGCCTGGAGCTTTTATTGGCAACTGTTGTATCTTACTGCAAATTCTTTTTTACACACGATTCCTTCCCACTAGGTTATGGAGAGGTTATTGCTGAGACGATAATTTTCTCATATACTTGTTTGTGATTTTGTTCTTTCAGCTCATAGGAGAGGGAAAATCACTGTCCAAAAAGGGTGTTCAGAGCCAGGTACCCAGCTTGAAAGTGTGATGTAATTTTGGTACAGGGAGAGTGTGAAGCAGGAATTGCTGGATGAAATTCCCCCATTTGTGCTGTGCAGAATTCATTATCCAAGGGATTTCCCTTTAATCAGGGAGAATCTTTCAATCCCTTGCTTTCTGCATTAGCAGCACATGGACAGGTAGGTGTTTGATGTTTGACCATGACTGCAGTGACCACTAGGTGCAATCCTGCTGTTTGCTCATGCTGAGCAGGATGACAGAGCCTGATTCCTGCTTCCACACCAGGTTACTCTGTGTCTCTGACCACATCAGGGGGCACAGCCAACAGCAGGCAAGAAAAAAGTACTGCCAGTTCAAGGTATATATGCTTCCTAGTTCTTATATGGTAGAGTAATGTAAAATAGACCTTTCCCTGGAAATGTACATTTTCAGGAATTGCTACAAGCTTGGGGATGTACTTTTGCAGGATGATGAGACCAGAGCTGTGCGCCTCAGAGCTGGAATCACACCTGCTAGCAACCAAGCAGAACAAGTCTCTGCTCACATTTGAAGTTCCTTTACTACATCAAAAGACATCCAGAAATTTTGCTGGGTGTCTCTGAGTTGAGCCAAAGCTGTCGGTACCTTCACTGGACCCAGTCACCTGGTCCACCTTGCACCTTCTTGGTGGACTTCATCTCACAGGGTTTTCCCAGCCTTAATGATTCTGTGATCCTTATTTTGCTCCTCAGTTTGCTGAGCACTGGCATCCTTCCAGCATGGCAATCCTGGACACTTAACAACTACATTTGCTTAGGACACTTCGTGAAGAGGGTCTGTGTGTGTGTGTGAGTGTCTGCTCAGGGCAGGAGGGAAACAATGTCCTCAAGGATGGTATGTCAGATGCTTCCTTGAATTGCAAATTACAGTACTGCATAATGCTTATTAATGCTTTAGGTACAACAAAATAAATTGACTAATCTATTCATCCATTCTCTGATGAAAAGCTACTCATTTGGACTGGCCTCATTTTCTCTTTGTCTGCAGCTCTCTGATCGCATCCTATTTAATTTCCTCTTCCATAGAGACACCACACATCCAAATGTGAGTGTTGTTACATGTTCTGCCTAATTAGTTATAATCATCCTTGTTGAGGGAGGCTGAATTCAGAAAAGTCCAGTAAAAATTGATTATTTTCCCCCTCCCCCACCATTAGCCTTGACTGTCAGGTTTTTGTTGTTACAGTGCCAGCTGCAGCTGGTAAAACTTCCATAGCTCAAAGGCCATCAGTAGGGATAGCCAGCATGGAAATAATTTGGCAGCTTCTGAAGGAGGTTGAAGGCAGGCTTGGGCATCATCCTCCAGCTGGAGGCAGCCAGCAGAGACCTTGGACCAAAACTCAGTTTATGGTGTACTCCTTCCAGAGGGGCTGTTACGGCATTTTATTTACCATATCTCAAGGGCTGCACGGCCCACCTGTGGGAAACCATGTCACCAGAGATTTTAGGAGCCTCCAGACAAAGAGGTGCCTGGGCTGGATGTTCTTACAGCTGTTTCTTTTACGTGGAATTTATTTGCACTTATATATTCCTTACTTGATTTCTCAATTGTTGCCCTTCCTGAAAATACTTTTTGCAGAGGTTTACACCCTCTTCTTGATGGAGCCTTTTCCATACCTACACAACCAGTCCTCCCCATGAGGGAGGAACTTCAGACCCTGTGGGCAAACACACCATGGATTTGTCGCCTTGGATCCCACTGTGAAACCAGGCTGACAGCCAGGCATCCTCCTGAAAGGCATTTTCTTGCAGAAACAGCACATTGTCTGATATGTAACTGGACCCTTTGACTTTGTGTGTCCAGTGTAGGATTGTGCCCTGGGTTGAGCTGGCAGCTGATCCAGCTCCAGGTGGGCCTAGTGCTGCTCCTCAGGACACAGCGAAGGCATGCTGAAGCCAGTGCCCCCCTCTTAATGCTCTCAGGCACGTGGTGTGATTCTTCATGCTATCCTGTGTAAGGACAGGATTTAGACCTGATGGTCCTTGTGGGCCTCTTCCGGCTCAGGATATTCTATGATTCTGTGATTCACTTCTGAGATTTGGACACTTAAGAAGCATTGGACTTACCAGGCAAGGCAGCAGCAGCTCTGCTGTCTGTGCAAGGCAATGATACATGGGCAAGCTGTGGGTCACACTGTAAGGGCTTTTCCTGGGATTCAAGAAAGCTTTGTAAATGAACCATAGAGAAAAATGGCTGTAATTTTTCAGAGCTCACTGTATATAAAGATGACATTTACCCAGAGAAGAACTGTTTCCACAGCATACAGACATCTGGAATACACTGTTAGATTGATCCCATGTAGCTGAAAATTACCATTACTGTTCAATTGCACACAGACATCTTAAATTATTAATGGAATTCCTGCCTGAGGGTAAACATTGTAGATTCACATTCTGAGGTTTTCTAAGAGCTCTTTGATTGCTCACAACTAGGGCTGTTAAATACAGTTATTTGCTTTATACATCTTAAATGGATCAATATCAACTGAAGAACTATCAGGAGATGGAGAGTGAAAGTAAAGGAGTAGGAGTAAAGCTACTATCAGTATCACTTGCATCTTAAGGGATTTTTAAATCTGACTGAGGTTTTGTCCCTTAACTTCTGTGGAGCAGTTTGGGAACTTAATCCCAGACCTGCATTCTGCCCTTATAGTCATGGATATCTCACGGACTGTTTTCCAGGGTACGAAAAGTCTGCAGTTTATGAAGGGGGAAGGCGAAGACCACACATCGCCCTTGCAGCTGGGATGCTGTTCTGGGCAGCCCCACGAGCTCTTGGTCACCCATGGAACTCATCTTTGTGCTTTTCACTCCTTATGGGAAGTTATATTTTACTCCTGGGTATGAATGGCTTCTTTCTAAAAATGCACACCACTAGAGATGGCACACAGTGCTTCAGTCTGCTCTTTGCCTTCGTGCTACACCTTTATTGGGCACCTCTGTCCACTGCTGTTGTTCTTTCTACTCCTGCCCCCTCACCAGCTTCTTAAAGCCAACTGCCTCAGGGGAAATGTCAGGCTGAGGTGGAAGAAGCTGCTTTGCCTTCTTTCCAGGTTCCAGTTTGTGCTATTCCTCCTTTTGCAGCTGTCTTGAGGTAAGGTTTCATAAGACAGTGTGAGCCAACATAACAGCTCCCTGCTGCCAGAAGGGGGTGGTTCCCATCCCAGACCCTGGCCAAGGTTCCTATTGCCACTTCTACCAGGGATGTCATGCACTAGGTTCCTCTCTGAGCAAAAGCAGCGGCCAGGTTTTGCCATTTTGGTAGGTGAATGGCCACAGGAGAGGGTCTAAGGAGGTGCTAGTCATGCAAGGGAGGTGGTGGGGTAGTGCAGCCAGCAGCAGCAGAAATGGAACCGACTGTTTTCTCAGCCATGGGCAGTTCTGTTGGCTCAGCTGGGCATCTTCAGCTGCAAGCAGCAGCTCAGCTTTCTCTCTGCAAGTGCTTCCCAGGTGCCAGCTCTCTCCAGGCAGAAGGGAAGAGCCCTCAGGTTCAGGCAGACATGTGCTGTGTGAGGGTGTGAGGGTGTCAGGTGCCCATGCTTGCAGGAGAAATTCAAGGGAGAATTTCAAGCCCTCCCTTTTGGCAGGACAGTACTATTTGCTATTACAAACTCAGTCATGCTAAAGGAGGAAAGCTTCTCCAGACAAAACTGGCACATAAGCAGAGTGCTGAAGCTTTGAAGAATACTTTTTGTCTGGACTCTGAAGTATGTTTCATTTTAATTCTTGTAGGCAAAATAACTTTCTCCTCAGGGAAAAGAGAGACCAACCCAGCTATTTTCTTTTTAAGCCAGGCTAAATCTGTGAAGGCACTGACATATCCTTTCTTATATGAAGATTCATCCTCACTGGATTAACTCATACCATTTCTATGTATTCCATCCAATCTACACATTTCTTCATGCAACCCTGTTGCCCTCTGACTTTCCAACGATGTCAGAAAACTTCAGCACTGAAGTGAGGAAAATAGTGATTTAGTATGCCCTGTAGGAAAAAGAGAAAAGATTCTTCTGTGGAGAGAACTGTTGTTATATTTGATGCCCCATTTACCACAAACAGTATCTTAATACAAGCATGTTTCAAAATATGTTAATCTTAAATCAAGCATGTAATTGTTAAGACCAATGTAACACACCTAGAATCACAGCACAGTAATTAGTCCTCACAGTGCCATTAGTTTAGAGCATTTTAAAATGAATGATTCAGAGATATCATAGGGTATGTTCACAATTCCCAAGCAGTAAATCAGATAATTTCATTCATCCCAATGTCAGCAAACATGTGGTATGCTATATTACATACAGATGTGTTTAGGATTTGAAAATGAGAATTAATTAATAAGATACATGGGTCTGGAAAGATTGGATGGAGTTTCAAAGTTAGCGTTTGAACCATATATTAAGTGGATTCTGTGTCACTTTGCAGTGATCCACACACAGTGAACAAGTACAGTGTAAGGCTCAGAGGTAATCAAACAAAAAATTTAAACCTCCCCAACAACAACAACAACAACAACATTGCTTTGGATGGAATCACCTCTTAAAAAACTTTTGGGAGGTAAAATATCACACTGGCAAAGCATGATCATTCCAAATTCCCCAGGAAGCAAAAGCATAAGGGATATTGATACTACAACATGCTTTTGAAGACTGAAAACTCAAATCTGACCCCTGAGGACGTATTTAGCTAGACTTGACATTCAGGCCCAGAAGGCTGTGCCAAATCATTTGAAAGTCCAGGACTTTGTTTTTAGCTGGCTGTTCCTTCATTACAAATGCTCAAATGCCATTCAAAGTTGATCTAGGAAGAATTGCATGACACTAATATTGCAACATGAACCCACCTTCAGGAGATGTTGCACAGCTCTGATTTTGTCTAATACATTGTAGTAGTAAAGCTGAGGTTCAGGAGGGACAGTGCAGCAATCTGTTAGCACTGGAGTGCAAAAGCTATCTGACACAAGGCAGGAAAATCCAAAGCTGTGATATTTCACCCATCTACCAGGGCTTCTAAAATAACCACCCCAAATCCCCCAAAATGCTCGAACACTTTGAATGTATCACAGTCCACAGTGTGGATATCAAGGTCAGCAAGATCAGGCTAATAACCATCATCAAATCAGAGGTATTGCAAACATTTTTCAGATGTGTACATGGCCCAAATCCTTCGGTGGAATAAATCAACCTGATTAGAGTCAAGGAGGTGATAAATGGTCTCCTTAAATCACAAAACTCTCCCTGGCAAGTCACTCTCCATCAGAGGCATTTGCAAGGGCCATAGGCTGGCTGCCAGGACTTTTTTGGTAGGCAATGCCTTAACACAGGGTGAACAGAATTTGTCGGTGAAGGCACTGCACATGCATGTTCAGGCACTAAAGTCTTCCATGTGTCAGGACTCCCATATCATGTGCCCTCCACTTATTTATTACTCCTTGAGCATTGAACATATTCTTCTCAGCTGTGGAAAAGCTGCAGATTTTTGCCAAAGACGCTGTTAGAGAAGATATTTCTCCTTTGGCTATCACTTGATATTACTAGCTCTTACACTTGCCAGATGACTTATGACAGACACATCTCTGTGCCTGGTATCCTCCAACACACGTGCTGAACTGTGTGCACTGTTAGTTTGTCCCAAGGCATCCTGCTCAGCAGTTCACTATTTCTGTAACGAACATCACCACCTACTGGCTTACTTTGAGGTCACTTTATTTCTAGACAGGACTCAAAATGGAAATAAACCAGGTTTATTTGATCAAAATAAAATGTTAAACAACTGTAAAGTGGCAGCCCTCTTACAAAAGACTGTACCTGCTACTCACCCTGTGTTTCAGCTGTTCCTTTCTCTTTAACTGTTCTTCCTGTTTGGCACAGCTTTACTTCAAACAATATATTTTTAGCAAGGAATCATTTTCATAGCTTTTTTATTCCTGTTTGCACGTGGACATTTTATGTTTGCTCTTGAAATGCCAAAGCATGTGGCTTTACAAAAGTAGAGTACCTCCATGTTGTGTTGATATGTTGATACTAAAGAAGTATTTTTTAAATGTTAGCTGTTTGAGTAGAGAGTCCTTGATCTCCCAGTTTTTCCTCATCTATTTACCCCTTCTCTCGAGTGTCAAGCAATTTGCAACCATCAGCTGACTTCCTAACATTTTACAAATCACACATACAGAAGGAGCCCTAGGGGACAGCACTTTTTTGTCTTCTCAGAGACGATAGGAACCTTTTCATGAGCTGCATGAAAATTTGCCACTTAGAGAGTCTAAAATGCCTGACTTTGACACACTTCTATTTGTGTCGTTCATGTGGTGCCCTCAGTATCTGCAGGGGCTGCACATGACTGTGGTATCACAGATGTCTGACCCAACAGGCCAGGTGCCAGGGGATTCTCTGGCAGAGCATTGGTATTTAAGTTTTGTGAGAGAAGCACACTTCAGGAGCAAGCAGAAAAACTAAGAAAGTCAACACAATGAGCCTCATTGTTTCATTTCAGCTTTTTTTCACCAGCCTGATCTTGATCTCCCTTGGCAATTTTTTGACATTTTTCCTCCTGAAATTGGTGCAATAGTAGGCTAGTGAAGACCTAACTGGTGAGTTGTATTACTCCAGCCCTGACCTTTAAAATTCAATGCTAACATGGTTTGAGGCTAGTGAACACGAAAAGTAAAACTATTTT
This sequence comes from Pomatostomus ruficeps, assembly GCA_013400735.1. Lineage (NCBI taxonomy): Eukaryota > Metazoa > Chordata > Aves > Passeriformes > Timaliidae > Pomatostomus > Pomatostomus ruficeps. The sequence continues at coordinate 125,303 of VYZT01025041.1, forward strand.
TTATTTAAAGGGAATTTTGTCCCTCTTGCACAGTAATCATTCCAACTAAAGTAATAAAAATTGAAGGATCTGCAGATCTCTGTCTTATATTGAGTACTGAGTTCAGAATTAAGTTCTGTAGCCCTTAGATTAGGCTGTAGGAGAAACAGCAGGAAAAAACCAAGGGGTGGGTGAGCCAGTCTGTCTGTGCTGTGACAGACACAGGGTTAACAGCAATTTCCTTTCTCACTTGGTAGTTCCATCCAAGTGGAGAGTAGCTCAAGAAAGCCCTCATGCCTCAAGTGTTCCCCTAGCACTGGGTGTGCAAGACCAGGGATGGGCCACAGGCACATTTTCTGCCTCATGGCTGCAACCAGCCAGGTCCAGGAGCAAGCAGGGTGTGATGTATACAGGATGGGGATGCCATTTTTGCTCTGGGCTGGAAACATCTGGAGGTCTTGCCTAATGGAGAGCTGGCCTCCATGCCCTGTGCTGAGTGAAGAGCTGGAGGAGCAGGACCATTGGTATCTGTGTCCTGCATATCTTGCATGAAGAAGCACAAGGTCCTCCCTTTATCCTGACTGCCCAGGAGGCATATGCGGCAGGTGGGCTTGTAGGAGAGTCCATTTAGTGGGTAATGTGCTTCTTCAGATTCCACTCCATCTCAGACCAGGCTGCCCTTGGACCAATGACACTGTGAAGCTGTGGCAGACATTTCTGAGGAGTCCTCTCCCTGGTCCCTGTCTCAGCATTCTCACATGCCTTTCTCAGGCCACAGCTGGAACAAGGATGGGAGTCTGACTGACCTTTTGTGTGCACAAACATGAGCTTCTGCAGCATATCTGCATTCACAGGGTGCAGGCAGTGCTGCCGTGGAGCCAATGCATGGTCCTTCCTCAGGTGCCACCTTTGGGATTTCACGGCAGAAGAGTGGCAACGCCATCACAGGTTATTGGGGCTGACAGTGTAGAGGTCTTGCGGCTCTAATGGGGATGGCCTCAGCTCCAGCATTTTCAACTTTCCAACTCCCTTGATTCCCCCAGTCCTCCTGCTCTGCTCATAAAGGGGAATCACCTATTAGGCTGGTGACCCACAGGCGGACAACCACAGTCCTAGCCCACGTCAGTGAGAAGCTGTCTGCTTCAGGCTTTCAAGGCTTTTCTAGGGGAGTTTTCCTGACGGCTTTCCATTAAAACATGTCCCTTCTCCCTGTTAAGAGTCTTCCCAGGTGTAAAAGCATTTCTCAAATGTTACAGTAAAAGGTGTAGAGGTGACACATTTACATCAGGTCCACTTAGTTTCAGGAAGGTTATGGAAAAAATGCTGGGTTTGCTCCAGGCAGAGGCTACTCTTCCTCTTCTCTATCAAGTTGTAACTCTGTCTGCAAAGAGGCATGTGGTAAGACTGTCTGTGGTGCCTCCCAGTACAGGACTGGGCAGCCCAGAGTCTACAAAGCAGTACAAATGGTCTTCCGCTCTCAGGGATGAGACTGTTTTTCCTTGCAGACCCAGAGAGCAGGAACCTTCACCTTCTCTACTGTGATAATCTATGGCAGCACAGCCTGGAGCTCACTCAAGCACAGTTTTCTGGAAGGAGGCTTTGTCCTGCCCAAAGGGAAACCACCAGCTCTCCTCCCAGCAGGGTTGACTAATGTAACACTACTTACCTATCCTGGTAAACGTGACCTTGTACTAAATATTTGTTTAGAGCCTGCATTTTTTGAGAATAAACTACAGTTCCACGTCATTTCCTAACAACTGATGCAGATTATAGGTTGTGGGCACCTTCTGGTGCAAACTGACCATTTTCTGAAAGGTCAGTTCAGGCCAGTTGTCAGGGTTTGGAATACTTTTTTTTTTTGTTTAGCTCTCTGTGTTGGAATTTTTCCCCATTCTACTTGCTGGAGGGTATAATGGGTCAGTGATTAGTTACTGGAAAGCAATAATGGGCGAGTGATTAGTTACTGGAAAGCCATAATGGGGGTGATTAAGATGAGACAAAGAGGTGACTCTGAGATGGGTGCGGCTGGCTAGCCCTTATCTGGACTCTCTGATAGCTGGGATTGTTTCCCCTCGGAGAGGGGCAGGGCTACTGAGACTGGGGACAAGTTAAAAGAAAGCCGAGCA
>VYZT01025046.1:0-13370 GCA_013400735.1 Pomatostomus ruficeps
GCTGGAGCGTGTCCAGAGAAGAGTGATTCATGAATGGTTTGGAAAATTTGTCTTACAAGGAACAGCTGAGGGAGCTGGGTTTGGTTTGTGTAAAGAAGAGGAGGCTCAGGAGGGACCTCATTTACGCTCTACAAGCACCTGAAATGAGTTTATAGCACAGTGGAGGCCAGTCTCCTGTCATGTCAGCAGTGACAGGACCAGAGAAAATGGTCTTAAGCTGAGACAGGAGAGATTCAGATTAGATATTAGAAAAAAAAAAATCACTATTAGGGTGGTCAGGCACTGGAATAGATTGCCCAGGGAGGTGCTGGAGTCACTATCCCTGGAGGTGTTAAAGAGGTGTCTGGATCTGACACTGGGTGATCTGGTTTAGGGTTTATAGTGGTAGTGCTGGGTTGGCAGTTGGAGTGGATGATTTTAAAGGTCTCTTCCAACCTTGATGATCCTATGGTTCTATATCTACAGATTAGCGTAGGGTCTCAAGTGTAATTTAGACATGCTCATGTTTTGTTTCCCAGACAAATAAACATTTGTCTTTTTTAATATATTTTTTTTTTTACTGCATTCTGATTCAACCTCTTTTACTAACACTTTTTGGGGTCCTCGCAGAGCTGCTTAGGTTCTGCTGAGCAAGCTTTTATCCAGTGCATGGTGAGAGAAGCCTCTGGCTGCCACTCGGTAGCCGCAGCCATATCTTGCTTATCTCTGTACCTAGGTTTTGCCTTTGCAGTGAGAGCAGAGAACTTGGTGTTAATTAAATCAGGTAGAAGCCGAGAAGAGAGAACGTGCTCCTGATAACATTACCCAGACCTTTAACGGTGTTCTTCTTCTTCAGGATACAGGCTATCAGAGAGACTCCGATGGGGTAGTTACACAGGGCTTTATAGGGAAAGGGAAGGGGGTGGTGATAAGGTGGGTCCAGGGTCCTTATCAAATCACAAATTGACATGGGATGACAGCTTTCCAATGATTTCTGGGCAAGGGCAGGATATATTTGCATTAACCTATGAACTTTACAGAACAGCAGAAGTTTCTGGCAACTGTTGAATAGTAAAACCATATGATGAATATTAAAATAACAGAGGTGGAACTGAATCTATGACTGACAGGGTTAAAACGTGGCAGATAGGGAATTCCCCTCCAGCAGGCTACCTCCATCTTCCTCAGCCTCATTATCCTGGGAAGGAAAATCTGTCCAAGCTATTTCTCCATTTCTCATGGAGGCAGCTGACTGATCCACTGCCACATTTTACCTCCTTATTCCTGCATATTTTTGGTAACCTTATAAAGGATAACATTAAGGATAGGGTTCTGCAGTTGAACTGCTGTGCAGCTGATAGAAACCTATAAGCATTCTGTATTGAAATGGGACATAAAAAAGATGCTAAACAGAAGAGTTTTAAACATAAAACATTGAGTTCTGCTATGAGAAAAGTATCCTCTGCCATAGGGATGTCGGTATTTGTATTTACAGATTTCGTTGCCATCTCTTTTTTTTCCCACTTTCTCCCTCTTTTTCATGTTGTAGTGATCCTTCTACACTAGTTTAGGGAGTTGGACTCTTTTTGAAAGTTAATTTAATTATTAAATTAGTTATTTTCCATCTTTTTCTTATTAATTTCTTAATAATTTTTCTACTTCTCTGCCAAATAAATGAGCACCTGAAGAAGGACTCTTATCATCTGATTGCCTTATTATAAACAGGTTGGGCACATTCTGCAAGTAAATTTCTACTTTGGACATGTCTCATATTGGTGTATTCTTCACTATGGACTAATGAAGAACAAAAAGGATAAGCAATGAGTAGAGATGTGTTTAGAGATATGGTTTGTCTCTCTTATCTCAAAAATGTTCTTTGATACCTTTGTATTAATAACCACAAGAAATAAAAGTATTTTTACCTTTCAAACACTTAAAGCACTTTTTCTCTCTTTTACAGTGAAGAATTTTTTTTGCTGAGAACAATGACTTTCATTTTTCTTTGTCGTAGCATTTAATTGTTTCATTTACTGTAACAGTCCAAGAAGATATTTCTTATGTGTAGCCGGAATGAGCAGTGGACAATAGCTGGGGACATAAGTTACAGGAAAGAAAGCCCACAATAAAATGCAATTCCTTCCCATTTCTGTAGTAGTTGCAGTATATTCTTCATTCTTGTATAGTTGCAAGTTATGACATTATTTTATCAAGATGTTTGTTTCTGGGCTTGTTGTTTATGGTCTGAAGCTTACTTTCAGCTGATCCTGTAAATACTTCTAACCTTACTGTTGTGCCATAATTAGCCCCAAAACACAAAGAGATACATTCACATGAATATTGGTGAGAAGAGTTTAATTTGACAGCACAGCCTATGGAAAATTCACAATCTGCATTTCCATGTAGATGTAGCTGCTAAAGTTTCCTCTTTTTTTTTATTTTTCCAAAGTTTAAAACCTTCTATAAAATGCAAAAGGTATAAAGATGTTTTCTTTGGGAGGATTTTTAGAGAGCCCATAAAAATTAGCTATCCCTGTAGATGGAATGCCACTATAGCAAAGCACTGTGTCAAAGACTTTTATTTGCCCAATTCAGACTGATCTGGGATGAGAAGGTCTGCCCTAGATAAGTCAGGAAAGATACTGAAACAGGGGTATGCAATTTACAGTTCTGGACCAGAAAGAGTGTCCCCTGGCCTGAAGCTAAACATCAGGCCACTTACAACTTTCCAATCCAACAACTCATGGTTCAGTCAATATTTTTCACAAAATTCCATTTTTCTGAGAACACTGTTTTCAGGAAGGTTTTCTCATTTTTTCTACCATGGGGAAACAAAAAATCAGTACATTTCAAAGCCTAAAAACTTGCTTCAGAATGGCATTGATTTGCCAGTCAATTCTGGCAGCACCAGACATTCAGTAGCAGAAGGTTTGGGGGAACCTATAATTATTTTAACACCAAATACAAGGCTTCAAAAATTATAAATCAAGTCTCTAGAACCCACATCTAATGCTTACGTGTCATCATATATTATTTCCTGAGTTGTGATTTTTCTTTTTTTTTGGTTATTTTGTATATTGCATCATGTTTTTGAATCATAATTACTAGATACTGATGGAAAGTTTTTAATCTTTAAAGGGAGGTTTCTTAGAGAGATGGCATTATAATCTGGAAACTGTACCTTACAGATTCACAGATATTTTGGTAAAATCCTAAGTCCCATTAAGACTAATACTTAAATAAGATGTCCCTTTTCAGTATCATCTTCACCTGTGAATATCAGATATAGACTTTTTATCCTGGTTCCTCTCTCTGCACTTTAGAATTCAGTGGTGGCAAGGCACAGACAGGCTGTGTGGCCCATCCCGGAAACATGGCTGCAAAAAGGCATCTCCAGAACTGAGAATGACCAAAAGTAAATTGTTAACTCTTGTGGACTGCGGATCAAAAGTTTGCCACATCCTGCATCCTATTTCTATTGACTGAAGTTGAAGTTCATGGCACAGTTATTCTCTATGCATGTTTAACTCCGATCATGTAAGGTTGTATTTTATTTTATAAAAGAAGGTATTTATAAGAGGTCTTAAAACCCCTTACCCTTTGACTGTGTCAATAAACATAATACAGGATGTAAGTTAATTTGCACACACGTAACCTCATAATTTTCTTTGGAGAAGCTTAATAAGCTTGGCTGTAGAAATATAATGTGAAACTACACAACCAAATTTTAAAAACTGCAAATGCTGATTAAAAAAACTGGTTATGAAAATTTCATCTTTCATTTTTGAATTGACTATGTCTTAGAATGTTTTCATGGCAAAATGATGTTATGATTGGCATACAAACCAGTTTCAACACAGTGATGCATTTTTAAGAGTTATCTGTATCATGTGATTGATTTACAAAGTAATGTGAAGTTTATTTTACAATAGTTAAGCAGGTAGGACCCCACTTCACATTTTGAGTTGAAATTTTTATTTCATTCCTAAGAATACAAAAATGCACCCTTTAGTTAGATTGAATTTAAAAAAAATTAGGAAAATTAAGAAATGTAGAGAATCAATTTCACAGATAGTGACAGGCAGTAGAGATTAGATCATTTTCCACAACTGATAAAAGTACAATAATTTTATAAAGTGTTCTTCTTCTCAGCTCACAGTCATGTAAATTAAAATAAACACACGGAACATAATTATAGCTATAAACCAACTGAAAGAGAGACTGTGGTTTGATTCATGAGTCTTGTCACATGCATAATCAAGGCAAGGCCACATGCAGTTACAGGAACCATATAGTGACTACACAATGACAATATCATTGATCCAAGTAAGTGGAAACACTGAAAGCTGGTGCTAATTGAAAGACCTCCTGAACATCCAGGTAAATCACTTCCTGTCAGACAAAAATTGAATGTCCCACAAGCATATTCGAACTCAGCCCCCTGAGGAGCAATCAGGCAAATGGTTATTCTACTCTACAGCTTCAGATATGAGAAAGGGTATAACCCTTGATATCCACATGTGCCATACTCAGCAGTAGCTCTCCTGCACACATGGAGGAAGGAAAAAACATTCATTGCCTCCTCATCTGTGATTGATACACCTAAGTCCAATAGGTTTCCTAACTTTTTCACCCATCTGTACATTGGGTTCCCATGCAGGTATGCTTCTACTTCTATTGAAAATAACTCATCTCTCTTTCCCCACATACCTCTATATACTGTACCAAAGCTCCCATTTATATTTGCTCACTAACAACACATCTGTTATCTTAATTTGTCTTAGATGTATTGGTGCATTCCTAGTGGGTGTTGTGGTTTTAGTAGTGGGGAGGGGGCCATAAAGATGGCTCCTGTGAGAAGCTTCTGGAATTCTTCACCATTTCCAGCAGAGCCAATCTCTGATGGCTCTGAAGATGATGGACATGCCACTGGACATGTCTGGGCCAATTAGAAAGGTTGGTTACACCTCTGTGATGACATATTTAAGGAAAAATCAAAATAAAGTGTGCACGCAGCTGCCTTTAGTTAGAGAAGGAGGAGGATGTGAGAACATGTGAGGGAAAACAACATGGAGACACCAAGGTCAGTGGAGAAGGAGGGAGAGGAGATGCTNTTGGGGGAGGTGACCACTCTATAGCGGGTGGATGTCAGAGGAAACCGCAGTCCAAGTGGGAGGCCTGGTTGGAGAGAGAGGGGGCTCGTACTTCCATGCTGGAGCAGTTTGTCCTTGGAGGACTGCACCCCGTGGACGAGTGAACCCACGCCATAGAAGTTCACAGAGAACTGTCTCTCATGGGAGGGACCCCATGGCAAAAGCAGAGAAAAAAAAAAACTCCTCTCCCTAAGCCTGAAAACCCCACACCTTGACCCCCTTGCACTGTTGGTGGGAGGGAAGGAGGGGTGGGGAGTGAAAAGAACGGTGTCTTTTAAAGGTTTAGCTTTACTTCTCATATCCTCCTTCTAACTCTGGTAGTAATAAATTTCACTTTGCAACTTAAGTTGAGCCTGGTTTGTCCTTGGAGCATTTTCTCCCAGTTCCTTAGCTCAGGGACCCTTGTGTTAATTCCCTTTTTTTCTTTTCCCCCTCTCCTTCCCTCCTCTGCCCAGCTGTGGCAGGGGAGGGAATTAGTGAGCGGCTGCCATTGGGTGCCTGGCACTTAGCCAGGGGCAAACCACCACAGTGGGCCAAGCAACCTGTAGGAGACATTGAATCAGTGGATCCACGTGGGGAGACAGGAGGAAAATTATGCCCAGAGCCTACTCCAGAAGGATCAATCTAAGGCTTTCCTTCAGCAATCATATGCATGTTCTTAATTCTTAACATTCTGGGTTTAAATTTATTGGTGCCTCAGCAATTCTCTTAGAATCTCTTATGTAACTGTCATTATGACTACACAGATATGAGATTCAGTCAGCCAAATGCATAGACTGGATCACAAAAGACATCTGAAAAAACCTGGATTCCTGCAGTTGAAGTACTAGGGAGTGAACTGCGTGAGATTAAACTTGTGGTGTGTCCCTATGAGTGTGAGAATTAGCTATGACAGAGTTTGTAAGGTCCTTTGCATTTCTCTATCCTCTAATACAGAGCTTAAAAACATTCTTTTCTTGGCAAATGTTTTGTAATGCAAAATTCAAACTTGTCAAATACAAGCTCCTGTGGAGCCACAAGCAATCCCCTTGAAATATTGAGCCCTAAATAACTACTTTTATTTCCTGAGCAGGAGTTTTTGTTATTTTCTTATCTTTTATTTCCATCCAGTGGACAATGCAGTGTTCCCACTAGAAGAGACAGTGAGAATGGAGATAAATACAATGAGTATAGATATAACTTTTAGAACAGGGAAGATATTGTTGTATGTGTGAGTCCTAGGGTATTCTTCCATTTAAAAAGGGGGTGTCAGAGGAAGTGGGAGAAAAGTGATTTAGTGTATTATAAATCATATTTAACAACAATCATTTAAAAATAATAGCTTTTAGCCCTAAGTTTTAGATAACTGCAAAAATAAAAATTAGAAAATGTTAATAATAATCATACTGTTAGAGGAGAAACTTACCACATAATTATTTCACATAGAAACCATTAAATACATTCTACCAGTACAAAACAGAAGAGCTCAGAAAGTCAAGATGGATAACACTTATATATGTTCTATGCTACCATCTGTGAAAAAAGTCCAGTCATTCCACTTCAAGGACTATGACGGAAAGAAGTAACCTGAATGTGTTGGCTTTTGCGAACAAACCTATCCATCCTGTCCTTAAACTAGGAGTTGGATTACCAAGAACAATGTAACCAAGCTATGCCAGCAAAGCTTGTGTGGGAAATTAAATGAACAGCTGTGACTAGACCTACTGCTGCTACTGCTATATTCTTCAGTTCTTCAGATTAACACTGAGTTCACATCTTCCCTAACAGTCTTTGTCATGTCTATGTAATCCAGTGGTTATTTCACGTCCAACTCCAATCACAGTTCATAAATTGTGTTTCTTATCCTTTTATGTATCCTTGATCATAAATTGGTGGATATATCACTGCAGAATTTTCAGCAAGGCTCTGATTGAATTCCAGTGACTACATTCTGATCAAGTGACTTAAAGTCATCCAAAGAGCTACGGTAACCAATCAGCTGAACAGGGGGTTCCCACAACCTGCACCACACAAAGCCTGGGAGAATTCCTTATTAAAGGCCTCTTAAAAGAACTAGGTACAAAGGTGAAACCTGTACATATTTGCCCACAAGGAAAAAAATGTAAAGGGAAAGAGGTGGCGAGGAAAAGGGGAAGAGAAAGGAAGGAGAAAGAAACAAAGGGAAGGTGAGAAGGGAAAAAAAAGCAAGGAGAGATGGAAAGAGAGGGATGAAAAGGTGTGGGACTTTTGCATAAAAATACAGAACATAAAAAGGAAATGGGTACCAACAAGATACAGGGCATTGTCTAATATGTGAATATGAGATGTGTGATATAACACCTAGCAAGTTTGTTTATGTCTAATTTATGCTTAGGTTGTTACTTTAAATAACCAGTTAGCCATGCTCAAAGGGGTTAAGCTCTGTCTACACAGGACTAACATATAACCTGAGGAAAGTTTAAAGCAGGAAGCATTTTCCAAAAGGAAGGAAAAAAGACACAAGCAGAGTAAGAATCTGGAGACATAATCTGAGATCTTAAGCCTGGGTCTCAAAGCAAGAACAGACTTAACCCAATGGACATCAGAGAAAAGAGATTTGAACATTTCAGAATTGCAGTTTCTAGAGGAAAGAATGTCTTTTTGATCAGTAGAGTCTTACAGCAGGTTTTCCCACTCTCTCTTTAAAGTCACTAGCAAAGGAACTTTCCTATTTTAAGGAGGTGGATATGAATGGTAATCACATTTATCTTACGTAGGTATTTTGTACTTTTATTTTACAAGTGAGTAGAAAGACAGAAAAGTTTGTATTCAAAGAATTACTGTAAATGAAGCAAAAAAATCTGCTTAATAATTAATAACAAAGAGAATATTATGTCTCCTCCTTTTCCATATTTTCATTTCCTGATATGGTTCTTGATAAGGAGCTACGGTGATGAAGGCAAAAAAAGAGGCCTGCTTATAAAGGAACTGCCATCAAGGAAAATTCCATAAATATTGCTGCTCACAGTAAATGTGATGACTGCTTGAAAAGACTGCACTATAAAACCTTAGGATCGTGATTTGAAAGGACCTTAACGATCACCTAATACCAACCCCTTCTCCTATGGGCAGAGATAGGTGTCATGAGGTTGGATCCCAACAAGGACACTATATGCACAAGTGCTACAGGAATCTTCAGTCTTTTTCTTCTATTTGTGGGAAAAAAAATCATAGAATCACAGAATCACCCAGGATGGAAAAGACTTTTAAGATCATCGAGTCCAACTGTTAACCCAACACTCCCATGTCCACCTCTAAAGCATGTCCGTAAGTGGTACATCTACAGAAATACCTCTGGGGATGGTGATTCCAAGACTTCCCTGGACACCTGTTACAATGCTTGACAACCCTTTCAGGGAGGAATTTTTCCCTAATATCCAATTTAAGCTTCCTCTGGCACAACTTGAGGCTGTTTCCTCTCATCCTGTCACTAGTTACCTAGCAGAAGAGCCCAACCCCCACCAGCCTCCTTTCAGGCAGCCGTAGAGAGTGATAAGGTCTCCCCTGGGCCTCCTTTTCTCCAGGTTAAACACCCCCAGCTCCCTCAGCTGCTGCTCATCTGACTTGTGCTCCAGACCCTTCACCAGCTCCATTGCCCTTCTCTGAACTCGCTCCAACCCCTCCAGCCCTTTGTAGTGAGCACAAAACTGAGCACAAAATTAAAGTTGCAGCCTCAGCAGTGCTGAGTACAAGGGAATGATCACTGCCTTAGTCCTGCTGGACACACTTACAACTATGGATGAACAATTAATAACCTCCTGGATGCACCTATCACCCATATGAGAGCAAAATTTATACAAAATTTGTGATTCTTTCATCCTTTCTCATATAAAAAATGGATTAGCGGGTATATTAAACTTCCAAATGAGAGAAGGAAACAGTGAGTTTTCAGAGGAACATTCAAGAGAATATATTATATTAATAAAATAAAGTTGAGTAGTTTCCCATTTGAGAGAAAATGATATACCAGCCTTCCCCAAAATGTGTCATTGGTGAAAACAAGAAAGAAATAAAGTAATACTTTCCATTGTCTTTTCTTTTTAACCCCTTTCATAAATTACTTTTCTCTCTGTACTTTTCTCCTCCTCATGCCAGGTAGACAAACATAATTTTTGCAAAATTAAGTTTCAAAACCATTAAAATTATGATTAGATCGCATCACTATGCAAACTTCCTGTAAAACTTTTCACTGAAAGGTAAAGGAAGATAAGACAATGAAATTTTAAAAGCAAACCAATTAGGCCTAGATACAGTGCAGGATTTCTGTGTTTGTGACCTCTATTTAAATATAATTCCAACTTTCTTTGCCACTCTGTGAACTTATGCCATTGTTTATGCTGCTTGCAGACAGATGGACTGTGTGTTTGCTACAGAAATGGATATATAATAAGAAAAGCAGCTCCTGAAACTTGTACGTATGCACGATTTCTTTTGAGAACTTTTTCTTACAACACCATCCAGAGCTATTAATCAGGTTGCTGGGCTGAATTCTATAGAAAAAGTGGACAGAATATATTCAATGAACAGCTCTATACATTAATTTACAGTACAATAATGACAATATTTTTAGTATATATTTTTGAAAATCTATCTATATAAATGCATGAGCTGAACAGAGTTCATAAAAAGTATGACTGTATCTAACTTCTTATATTGTGAACACAATAGCTCACACATTCATGAAAACACTGATGAATCACTGGACATGAAATTCAAACTTTCAGAATCTAATCCAAGACACTCTAATGTTCTGCAAAATTTGATTTGTATAGTTATCGGCACAAAGTGCAGTCAGACAAAATAGTCCAGCAGACCGATTAATATTAATCAACTAAAAGTATGAAAATTTGTTTTGAATGAAACAGTACAAACAGGATATGAAGTTCTGTTCAAGTGTCTTCTGTTTCCTGACTATGGACAACCACATCTCTGACAATGCCTCCGCCAGATACAAGTGCTGACAAGGCAGGAATCCCTCACTGTGTCCAGCCAATTCAGTAAGCCAGAGTCACTAATGGTGGATGAATGCATAAGTTATGCTCTTCTTAAAGCCAAGATTTCCAAAGCTAGCTGCCTATGGTTTTACTTAGATATCTGTTTTCAGCTGCTGTTTAAGTTCATTCACAGTAAGCAATTAGAAACTTAATTTTATGTATATGGTTTTTAAAATTTGAATCTTTCATTTTTCCTTCTTCGTGTGGGTGATCATATGGGAAAAATGTATGCTTTTCTTATAAAGAAATTGAAAGTTAGTTTCTTGTGCAGAGTAAGAATATTTTGGAGATTTACAGTTGTGTTTTCTTCTATGTATTTCTAACATTAACTTAAAACATCTTCATAGATATGTTAAAATTATTGTGTTTTATCTAACTAAAAATAATACAACACATAAAAACCCCAATACTGCATACATGTGAAATAGCTATAAAGACATGATTAGTTAGGAAAATTGGGTGAACTGCAATTCTGTTTGCAGTGTTCTGTATCCAGACTGGACTTGACGAATTCCCTGCTTTTGGCCGGAGGCTCCAGATTTCCATCCCCACCTTCAGGCTTGCCAAGCCTCATTCATCTGGCAGCTCTGCCATGCATCCTTCTGCCCAGCCGAGGTCTCACGTCCTGCTGACAGAACAGCGATTGCAGCCATTGGCTGCCAAGGGCCTCAGTGGCACCTGCTCAGCCTGCAGCCATCTGACCTCCTTTCCCACCATCCCCCAATCCCCTCCTGCCACCCTCACGCAGCCGCAGAGTAAGTTTAAACTGTCCAAGCTTCTGATCCCACTGATGCAGCCCTCTTCCCAGGCAGCAGGTTATATATGTTAGCCAGCCTCGCAGCAGCCCTGTCAACCCCTTTTTTGTCTTACCAGCCCTCTGTTTTCCCCAAAGCTTCCAGTCCACCTGATCCAAAGAGCATGCCTGCTGAAATAGCTCTGCACGCACAAGTTGCTCAGCCCTGTTGTCAGGTTCACATCAGTCACAAGTTTCATTCTTTGAAAACAGCGATACAACAGCTTCACTTCCTACTGGGTTGTCAACAGCAATTTGTCAGTCTGTTATTTTCCATTTGGATTGCAATGCTTCTGAACACAGAGCGTTTGCATTTACTTGATTTCTGATTTCTAGATGTCCAACCATGATTTCTTTGTTATTACAATTAGGATTTTCAGATAATATACAATCTAAGCTACTTCAAATTTAACAGCAGGAGAAATCATTTTTTCAAAGGGAACTACATTTAAGATGTTTTCAATAATTTCTCCATGATGATAGAGAATTAAGAAGAAAAACTTCTTCCCAGTGAAAAAAATATCAAGTAACTTACCTGTAACTGAAAGTCTTCTGTTCCTGTGAAGGGGGAGATTGGTTATAGACACATGGACAACAGCACTTGCCTGCAGCTGTGCCATATGATGCAGAAGGACATGTATTATCCTGACTGAAGGATGGGGAATCCCTCTTGATAAATCTGAGTCTGATTGATGGTACCTTGAAGCATTCTTCTGTTTGTGCTCTGATGCCAGTGTACTGATCACTGCTACAAATAGCTCTTACTATCAAGCAGAGGCAGCGTTCAAATCCTTGATTCAGCAACAGCTTCATTTACAGGTTTTCTTTTGGCTTTATAGTAAATGAAGAACGGGAGAGGGTTAAGGACTGGTTTAAACTGCCTGAATATTTCACATGTAAAGAATTGTTAATTAACCAAAATTCCATTAGGAAGCTAATAGTGGACAATTATTTTTAATGAAAATGTTCTCACTACTTTGCAGTTTTGTCAAGGCATTCAGTACAGGCAGCATGTTAAATCACCACGTTTTTCCAACAAGCTATTTGAAATCTGTGGCAGCCAGATTTGATTGATGCAGTGTACCAGAGAGCATAAGTATTGCAGAAAATGCCATTTCAAAGTTCAAAGCTGTAGAAAAATTGCTGTTTAATAATTCAGCAGTGAAATGAAAATAACGTAAAGAAGATTAGCCATGGTCTTTTATTGGGTGGTATTCATAGTAACACTCTCATTTCTAGGCCTGTTTTTTCCAAGTTATATTTTAAATCAAATGCTATGAATTAAAGCTTTGTTCTTCCTATGGTGAGTGAGGCCAGAGGGGGGAGATTTTCTAAAAAAACAAACTACCTTTTATTCAGCAGTATGGCAGAAATAAAATTTATTCTGTGTATTATACTTTTCTTTTGTTTCTGTCATAATGATACACAAAAAATTCAGCTGAAGTCTATGTTCCTCTAGAAGCTATTGTTTTAACTGTGTGAACTCTTCAAAAGCACTTGTAAACATTCAGCTGCATCCTGTTTTAATAGAGCCTAGATTAGAAGTGGAATACTAGGAAAACTGTTCCATTTCCCATGTTTCTCCCATGTCCAGGTCTTCCTTTACATTCAAGATGAGCTGCTTGGCCAGCATTCACAGTGTCTCCTACACATGCCCATTTCCACCCAGTCACACCTCTCCCAGAAATCCTGAAATGCAAGAATCCCTGAACATTACTAAATCCCTGAATATACTAAATTCATGTTCTGCAGACCCTTTTATTTGAGACCTAAAGTAATAGATTCCTGTCTCAATAACACTTCACACATTTCCAGGAAGATCAAAAAATTATGTAAATACATATTCTTGAAAAAGCAAAACAAAGTATTATCTCTTTGTGGTTGTTGTCTCTACAATTGCATCCAAGAAAATAAATATTCAAAACCATTTGAGCTTGCTTATCAGGCAGATGGACAATATGGTGAATTCTCAATTCTAAGTATTAAATTTCCATGATTGTTCCGTTTCAAATGTTGATTGATCTGATTGAATATGCTGGCTATTGGAAATCCACTTTTCAGTGGAGTTTATTTGCTAAATCCTCTCTATGTTTGAGAATACAAACACAGGATACAAATGTATTTTGCGGAATTGCCTCATCCTATACATTTCCCAGCATACCTTACCTGAGCTATTCCTATCAAAAATACAAAAGAACAATTTCCATAAGAGTAATAATTCATGCCAGATTTTTTTGAAATTTCAACTGGTGAAAGCATCTGGTAAATTAATTCAGCCATTATTTTACTTGACAACAGGTTTATTAATGGAACTTATATGGATTACTGGAATTCTAAACACAGCTGTAACAATGGAAATTTTTTCTGCAGTGTATATCCCCTACTGTGCAAAAACATGCCCTAAGACATTATAAGATTGTCGTGGTTTTGATCCTG